>MU664756.1:257809-271035 GCA_026770625.1 Nicotiana glauca
CTGTTTCTCTCTCTCTCCCTCGGTAGGTAGTATAAGATGAGCATGACGAGACAAATTAACAAACCTAGTTTCATATTAGGTGACAGTCATAGCCGGGATGGTGTTGGTGATTCTATGATAGTTAACATAATGAATGCCCATATGAGTTATGACTAGACTCTTAGTTTAGAATGGGACATCTTTAGAATATTGGTTTATTTTATTCTATTTTAGTTCTTTTTCTGTTTGAATTAATCATCATAGCTGATAAATTAGGGTCATGAATCATGATTACTATTTGCGTAACGATTTGACCGATCGTTTCACTTTTTTGATCCCCGTTCCTTTAAATACGATTCCATGTATGTACTTTTACTATTTTATAACTTGCAAGGATCGTTATTTCGAGATTTGGAAGGGTTCGGGTTGAAATCAGAACACTTGGTTCCTTGGTTTTGCCTCAAAAGTCTAAGTTTGACTTCAGTTAATATTTTGAGTAACCGACCTTAGAATCGGGATTTGACGGTTCCAATAGGTTTGAATGATGATTTCATACTTGGGCATATGTTCGAATTGGGTTTTGGATGATCCGGAAATAATTTGGCGCCTAATTTTGAAAGTTGGTATGTTGGGTGAATTCCATAAGTTTGGGTTGAAGTGGTGCATTCGGATATGGATTTGGAGGTCCGTAGATCGTTTCGGGGTCATTTGGCAAAAGTTGGAAATTTGAAGGTTTTTGAAAAGTTTGACCCGGAGTGCAACTTTTGATATCAGGTTCGGATTCTGATTCTGGAAGTTGGAGTAGGTCCATAATATCATTTATGCATGTAAAATTTGGCGTCATTTCGAGTTGATTCGATAGGAATCAAACACGTGAAAATATTTTTTTAAGTTTTTGGTAATCATAATTTAATGCATGCGTTTTGGTTTCCGATTCATAAATTTAGATGTTATTTTGGTATTTTGATCATACGGGCAAGTTCGTATAATATTCTTAGACTTGTGTGGACATTTATTGTGGAGCCCCGAGGGCTCAGGTGAGTTTCAGACGCGTTCGGAGGGGTGAAAGTACTTCAGTTTTTCTAGGCTTGTGTTGCAGGTCTCGCAAGAGCGAAGTTGGGAAGACACTGAGGATTTCTCAATTGTGAAGATCCTGCCGCTTTTGCGAACTGCCCCGCTTCAAATTTGCTAATCTTTTGGTCACATTTGCAACCATGGAAGAGATGGCCAGCCTTCGCATTTGCGATGGTTTTGTTGTATTTACGAACAAGGTGTCGCAAATGCGACACTTGCGACCTGTATAACAACTTTTATTGCGGGACTTAGATTTATTTCTCTCATTTTCCACTTGGTCTTAGATGATTTGGAGAGCATTTTTGGGAGGGGTTCCATCAACATCAAGGGGTAAGTGATCCCTATAAATTGTTTAGCGAAATACACGAATCATAAGTAGATTTAAGAAGGAAAATAGTGGGCTTTATGGGATTTTGAGTAAAACCTAGTGTTTTGATAAAAATGAGATTTAACCACGAATATGGTTATGGAATTTAGTGAAAATTATATATTTGAGTTTGTGAGATTATGGGTAATAACTTTCTTCGAAAAAATTCGGAATCTGGGCAAGTGGACCCGGGGATGAATTTTAGGAATTCTTCAATTGGGATTGATTAATCACTACAATAGTTAGAATATAAAATTTTGAGCATGTATTGACTATTTTATATAACATTTGACTAGTTTCGAGTCATTTGACACCGAGTTGGGGGTTTAAAGCATATTTGTGGACCACAAGTGAACTTGAGAACAAGGTAAGTCTCTTTTCTAGCCTTGTAAGAGCGAACTCATCCCCTTGGGTGTGTTTTGTTGTAATTACTTGCGTGTGATCTATATACGCACTAGGTGACGAGAGTTCGTGTGTTGCTATATTTCATATGATGTTCGGGTAGTCATAGGTTAACATCATGCTTTGTTGAAATCGTTATTTGGTGTATGCTTATTAATTGTCTTGAATAGAGCTGAGATTGAGGATTTCAAGATTTAAAGTTTCCAGTTTAGATTGCTTATTTACGGAAAGAATTGAAGAATATTATGATAACTTTGAGAAATCTATGTTCACTCGTGTTGGAATTATTTTCCGCGAACGACGTAAATTCCACTACTATCATAGGAGTGGGCCATTCGCTTTGGCAGGTTAATAGATGTATCTATGGTTCGTGTCGTTCGACCCACGGCATTTTACGTGGTAAACATATATGTATTTTGGATTGAACTGTACGTCCTCGGCATAATTCATGCGTAATAATACTTGGAGCACAAAAAATTTGATATCGTGTTATTGGCTTGAGAGGTTAAATAATTAGATGATGGAAAATTAAGTTTCATTGTCATTATTTATCCCATGCTTATTTAAAATTTTGATATTTTATTGTTAGCCCATAGTAAGCGTCGAAGTCGACCCCTCGTCACTACTTTTTCGAGGTTAGACTAGATACTTACAGAGTACAGATTGCTTATGTACTCATGCAACACTTCTGTACTGCCTGTGCAGGATCTGAGGCAGGTGCGTCTAGTTATCATCTTGGCCCGCACTCTTGATTACCTCGATACTTTGCAGTTAGATGCCTTCCGAGCCCATTCTGCACCACCTGAAGTGTTTCTTTTGCTTTTACTTTCTGTCTAATTCACTCGAGACAGTAGTGTAGTGTTTTTATTTATTCTAGCAATAGCTCATATACTTGTGACACCAGATCTTGGAGATTTTTCTTTTGTAGTCACTTGGTGACTTTTGATTAATTACTTCATCTTATTTGCTCTTAAAACTGTCTATTTCTCATGTTATTTAATTTTTCACTTCTTATCTATCCAATAACTAAAAATCAATCATTTTTAAATTGTTAAAAGAAATAATCAAACGGTTAGTTAGTTCACTGCTGGCTTACCTAGCGGTAACATTGGGCGCCATCACGACCTATAGGAGAAATTGGACAGTGACAACAAGGTATCAGAGCACTAGCTTCACTCAGGCCTCACAAGTTATGAGCAAGCCTAATAGAGTCTTGCGAATTAGTGCGGAGACGTCCGTACTTATCTTCGAGAGGCTATAGAGTGTTAGGAAACTACTCTTTCTTCATCTCCTATTGTGCAATTGATGTTGTACTAAGTATCTTTCTCTTATTCGCCCACAGATAGTGAGAATGCGTACAACGAATGTTCCAGACCCGAGAGGAGCTGCTCCCCCAGTTGCTAGAGGCCGAGGTAGAGGCCGGGTAGGGGACGAGGATTACCCAGAGTTGCTCCAACTATGCCTCTAGTGGATCCAGTAGAAGATCCTATTACTGAGGATAAGGGAGAGGTACCTGCAACAAAGCCAGCCTAGTAGGTTTCACGTCGGCACAGGGCTTCAAGGAGGTCATGGGCCGTATGCTATGGTTCATGGATACTATGACTCATGTCGATTTATTTCCAGTGGACTCAGCCATATCTTAGGCGGGACGGGCTGCATAGGCCCCTACAGCTCATGCTCCTGGGCTTGTAGCTGCTTGTATCAGACCCCGGGTGCACTACCCGTGGGCGGAGCCTAGCCAGTAGCAGCATCCATGCCTGAGCCCAGACCTGCTACGGTCGGCGAGCTTTAGAAACTATTGGACAGATTGACCATGCTACACCCTCCTATCTTCAGAGATGAGCGACATGAGGATCCCTAAGACTTCATTGATCAGTGTAGGGACAGACTGCATAACATGAGGATATCAGAGTTCCACATGGTGGATTTCACTACTTTCTAGCTTGAGGGAAGGGCCCGTAGACGCTGGCAATCTTATCTTATTGGCAGACCAACAGGTTCTCCTCCCTTGACTTGGGACCAGCTCACACGTACTTTTCTGGATAGGTATATTCACCTTCTAGAAGGAAGAGTTACAGCTTTAGTTTGAGCAGTTCTAATATGGTTAGATGTCTGTGACCGATTATGAGGCGAGATTCTCTAAGTAGTCTGCCTGCAATCCTCGGTCCTATACCCGTGAGTACTATGATGCTTACACATCAAATTGGGGTTCATTTGAGAAGGATCGTTCTATATAGGCTTGGGCCATTTAGTATCTCTACTTTTGCCAATGATTGAGACGATACCCAAGGCATTAACACTGATGTTCTACTCCGATAATCTGGGTGCCTCTGTCGATCCCATTTGCATATCAAAACCGATTATTCTCATGAGCACCCAGAAACTTTGACCTCGTTCTGCTCTTCGATTATTTCGTGGTATGTTACGCCTTGAGATTTTCCTTCGATCTTCGACGTATGGCTAATATCTTTCTTTACTCGACCTTGACTCCAAGTCTGCGTTTCCTAATTCCTTTTCTAGTAACCTAATTGGATAAACTAAGACCGAGGGGGCTCCCAACAGGTCATCCTCGACCCTAATTTTTTACTAGTACCTATTATGCACATCCGCCCAAGTCACGGAGGGATACTCAATGAAGTTCTGCTTCAACTGCTTGGAAGCTCTCGAACTTTGTTCATTTAGCCCCTGAGTGAAGCCTTGTACGGCCCAGTCATCGGAGACCGGAGGTAACTCCATTTGTTTTGACTAGAAGCGGGATATAAACTCCATCAGCATCTCGTTCTCCCTTTGCTTTATTTTGAATATATTGGACTTCCTTATCGCTACTTTTATGGCATTGGCATGTGCCTTACGAACAAGTCTGCCAACATGGAAAATGAATCAATAGAGTTCGGGGGTAAGTTATGGTACCAAATCAAGGCTTTCTTAGATAGAGTTTCCCCAAACCTTTTTAACAAAACAGACTCAATTTCATCGTCTTTCAAATCATTTCCTTTTATGCCACAAACATAAGTGGTGATGTGCTCGTTGGGATTAGTGGTCTCGTTATATTTTGGGATATCTGGCATCCGGAACTTCTTCGGGATGGGCTTTGAAGCCGCACTCTGGGGGAATGATTTTTGCACAAACTTCTTGAAGTCTAGTCCTTTCAAAACTATAGGCGCTCCCGTTATCTGGTCAACCCTTGAGTTGTATGTCTCCACCTTTTTGTCATTTTATTCAATTTTCTTTTCTCCTAACTCGATCCACTTGGCTAGTTCCTCGAGCATTTTATAACCGTAGGGTTAGTCCCCGAGCCACTTTCACGGGCCTCTCTAGCATTGGTTCAGCACGGCGAGTGTTCACTGTTCGCCTGTGTTTGGAGTTCTATTCTAACTCTGAAGTTGAGCGATGTCGACTTGTTGAGCTTGTAGTACCTCGAATATTACTTGGAGGCTGACTCCCCCTTCTTCCATTCTCGTTCCTTGGTTCCCTAGTCGGGCTTCCCTGCGTGCATTCCTTATGGGGTCTGTGCCCGCATATGTGTTTAGAGCGTTATGCGAACTGATATCAACCGGCTTCGTATTTGGCACTCCATCATGGTTTATGGGCAGTACACTGACCCCTATGCTGTTGTTTTCTCCGAGTCCCTCACTGTCATGAGCAGGTGCGTTTGCCGAGCTAGACATATCCTAGCCTGAAATCAAAGTATCTTTGACAAGAAAAAGTGCGAAGAATAACGTATGTTATCAAAAAACTAACACTAAAATAATCACTATTATCCTTAGCCCCACGATGGGCGCCAAACTATTTACCTCAAAAAATATGAGTAACAATTAAAGATAATTTATGGTTTTAAAGATATGTGGTTTATTCCAATACAAGTAATATTAGGTTTAAGTAGGAAGAATTGATGAACTAAACCAATATTTTTAAAGCAGCGGGGACCTCGAGGTGAGCTAAGAGCCAATAAAGTATGAACAATAAAGTAAAAATAAGAAAGCTGGAGAATATTGTTGAGCATGAAAAACAAGAAAAAGCAGAGTAGAATGTTCTATTGTAGTGAATGACATGTCTTTTACAAAGATTGGGGTTCCCTTTTTATAGAAGGGGAAAACTCTAATATTGTATATTTCTAATTATGGCAAAGAATTCTATTGGTACTGCTGTATAACAACGTAGTACGAACTTGCACTATTTCGCACAAATCTTATCCCTTAATTTATACTCTGGTCCACGTGTCATTGAGAAATTTCCATTCTTTCTTAAGTATCATCGAAATTGTACTGCCCTCGAGGCAGATCATGCCCGATCTTCGATGTGCTCCCTCGAGATATGCATTTTCCAGTCAGCTCTAATCTTTACTTCGTTCTGCCCGAATTCAAGCCCCTAGGTTCCGTTAAGTCCCGTATACAAATATATATGCAACCACTAAGAAAAAATGATTGTAGTGCAAAACCCATTAACTATAAATCTTAACTCCGTCTTTGCCGTTACCTTGGGGTTACTTGTTAAAACCATATCACTATTGTGTCATGGAATTAGAGAAGCAAAGTATGAGGGGACGATCGCAAGTTAAAATACGAAAATATACATGCATTCCTACATCACTTAACATCAGAAAAGGCCAACTTACACTATAATTTCTTTCTCCAAGATTTAATTATCATCAACATGACAATCCACAAAATCCAAAACTTTCGGGAGAAAAAATTATAACCAAAGTGCTGATAAGCTAACAAACACAATATAAAACAAATTTATTTCATTTTTAACCTCACATCTCCTTTCATTTTGCTTTCAAATCAAGAGAATAGCAAATTTTCTTGAACATAGGCAAGTTGTCTTGGTAAAGAGGAATGAAAGCATCAATACTTCCATCTCCCATGAAAGATGGCACAAGAAACATCATACCTTCAGTGGGATAATAAGAAGGCATGAAAACAAAAGGGCAACCTGTTCCAAAATCCAAGTCATAGAATGGAAACCTTAACCAACTATCAACTTCCAAATTAGGACAAAGTGTATCCTTCTTCATGTCTGCTGTTGGGATGAGATCTTCTGTGACTTTGTGATTTGCAAAGTCAATAAATGACTTGAAATACTTGTCATTTACTTTAGTAATAGCATCATGAATTATTTTTGTTGCATACTGAAGTGGTTCATTTACAAGATCTCTCACTTTTGATGTTGGAAATGCCCAAAGAACTATGTTACCAAAAAATTCATCTGCTACTCTTGGTACAACTCTTCTGCGACCATCCACTGAGATTCTTATCTGTGTATTTTGTGACCCGTCTAGTTCGCGAGATTTTGTTATGACCCTCCATAAATGGGCAACAAGACTTTCGAACGTGCTATAAGTCTTGGTTTTCCCATTCATGAAAGAAGCATTTGCCTTGAGTTTGCCTAGGAACTCCAATGTGAAATGGACTTTGTGAACAATTATGGTTTTTTTTGTATTCTCTAGTTTGATGAATTCCTTCTTCTTTAATGATTTGGACATGAATTCTGCCCCCACGTGGTTGAATTCGATAAGTGGAGGGTTCCGAGAATGGAAAATAGCACGATCATGCAAAGGAAGTGGAGTGATTTCTACACCACGGCAAGCTTGGCCCCACGCGACGAAAAAGTTGCTAGCTGCATGGCCGTCAGTTATCATGTGGTGGCCAGTGAACCCGACCACCACGGAGCCACAAGTGAACCTTGTGACTTGAACTTGGATCAACTCCACTACATCCTTCATACCAGGATGCAACTTAAGCAAAGAAGGAGAGGGCTTGAAGGGCAATACTTCATCCAACGTGGCATCGACTGATGCCTCGATGAATCTAACACCCTCATCATTGAGAAAAACAGCACGATTCCCATTTTCATCTCGGCCTATTCTCCCTGCCCATTCCCTATAAACTGCTATGGTTTTTCTAAGTCCCATTTCAATGGTGGAAGTTGGTGGAGTAGGTGGACGATAGGCATAAATTAAAGCCATTAAAGCATCATAGGTCACGTTGTCAAAGACATTGAAGGAAATGTGAGTGTTGGTTGAAGGTGGAGTTCCTTCATACAAAGGCTTGATAATTCTTGAGCTCTCAATTTTCACATTCATTGTTTACTATTTCTGTGCTATAATTTCTGTAGAGAGGGGTATTTTGTTCGGTTGATAGTGTCAGTGGTTGGCCTTTTATATAGTGAACATAAACTCAATTATTCGGGTTCGTTTGGTCGGAAATAAGTTATTCCATGGTTAATTAATTTTAAGATAATTATTCTGAGATTAGTTATTTCACCTACACATAAGAATTAAAAAAATATTATAATTTCGAAATTAATTATATCACGATTTTATTTCAATAAGATAAATTTATTTTAATTTAATTCCAAAATTAATTATCTGTTATCTATGACAAACGAGTCCTATAGTTGAGGCATGCAATGTTTTAATCGAGAAGGTGACATATTATATTGGCAAAATAAAAGGTTTGGCCAGTTTGGCTTTGCAAAAGTTCTATGTACGCAAATACCAATTTTTCACGAGCTTTGACAAATAAATCACGTGCTTGACATCTACTTGTCAAGTTTGTCAAATACACTTGTTTTGGGTTCCACCTACCGCTGCCGAAGTATTTTAAAGTGACTTAGTCTCTCGTGTACCTGATAAATTTGCTTTGGACATATTTATTAAGAAAATATTAAATTTTAAATAAAAATAGTTAGTATGATTAAATTATCCTTAATTAAATATTACAGTATAATTAATGTAATAAGTAAATAACTTTTTAGGGATACGTACATAAGGTTAATTTTGGAAAAACAAATTAATTTTTTTTCTTAATTATATAAATGGATACTTATTTTGGACCAAAACACAAAGGTAAATTGGTCACTTATTATGGACCGTACGGAGTAGTAAAGAACCACCATAAACCACCTCCTCCACCAACTAATTCCACTATCGGTCGCAATGACGCAATAAAATATTAGGTACGGGTTCGAACAATTTCAACAAAAAAATTTAAATATCGTATTTGTATAAGAAAATTCATTTTATATATAAATATTTTACTGCGAATGCAATAACTAAAATTCGTTATGAATTCGATGCCAAGTTTAATGCACGCTCATAAATTTTAAATCATAATTTTGCTATAACCCCCGATCAATTTTATTTTACAAAAAAAATAAAATGTTGACATTGTTAGTAATCTGTTTTGTAATCTTAAGTCACGCCATGTCCTGCCTGATCACCTCTCCCCAATACTTCTTAGGTCTCCCTGTACCTTTCCTCGTGCCCACCACAGCCAGTCGCTCACACCTTCTCACCGGTGCATTGGTGCTCCTCCTCTGAATGTGCTCGAACCATCTGAGTCTTGCTTCCCGCATCTTGTCCTCCATGGGCGCCACACCCACCTTCTCTCGAATATCTTCATTCCTAATTTTATCCATCCTTGTATGCCCGCACATCCACCTCAATATCCTCATCTCTGCAACTTTTATCTTCTGGATATGTGAGTTCTTAACCGGCCAACACTCGGTCCCATATAACATGGCAGGCCTAACCACTGCTCTATAAAACTTACCTTTCAGTAACGGTGGCACTCTCTTGTCACACAGGACTCCCGTCACTAACCTTCACTTCATCCACCCCACCCTTATACGGTGTATAATATCCTCGTCGATCTCCCCGGTCCCCTGAATAATTGACCCAAGGTACTTGAAACTACCCCTCTTAGGGATGGCTTGAGAGTTAAGCCTCACTTCCACTCCTGCTTCCGTCGGCTCGGCCCCAAATTTGCACTCGAGGTATTATGTCTTCGTCCTGCTCAACCTGAAACCTTTTTACTCAAGGGAATGTATCCAAACCTCTAGACTCTCGTTGACGCCGCATCGTGTCTCGTCAATTAGGACTATGTCATCAGTAAATAGCATGCACCATGGCACCTCCCCTTGAATATGATGCGTTATGGCATCCATCACCAGGGCAAATAGGAAAGGGCCGAACGCAGACCCTTGGTGCAACCCCGTAACAACCGGAAAATGCTCGAAGTCGCCTCCTACTGTCCTAACCCGAGTCTTAGCTCCATCATACATGTCTTTAATCACCCTAATGTAGGAAATCGGGACCCCTTTAGCCTCTAAGCAGCTCCATAAGACCTCCCTAGGAACCCTTTCGTACGCTTTCTCTAGATCGATAAACACCATATGGAGATCCTTCTTCTTATCCCTGTATTGTTCCACCATCCTCCTAATAAGATGGATAACTTCTATGGTAGATCGCCCCGACATAAACCCAAACTGGTTGTCTGAAATAGACGTCGTCCTTCGCACTCTCATTTCTACCACTCTCTCCCAGACTTTCATGGTATGACTTAGTAATTTGATACCCCTATAGTTGTTACAGCTCTGGATATCGCCTTTGTTCTTGTACAACGGAACCATTGTACTCCACCTCCACTCTTCCGGCATCCTATTAGTCTTGAATATAACATTAAACAACCCAGTAAGCCACTCCAAGCCTGCTCTACCCACACACCTCCAAAGTTCAATCGGGATTTCATCTGGCCCGGTAGCTCTACCCCTCCTCATCTTATGCATTGCCTCCATGACATCATCGACCTCAATGTCCCTACAATCACTTAATTCATGGGGGGTGTCGGCATTCCTCACTTCACCTAGTACAATATCCTGATCCCCTTCCTCATTTAGAAGTTTATGAAAGTAGGTCTGACATCTCCTCTTAATCTGGTCATCACCCATTAAAACTTTGTCATCATCATCTTTTATTCTCCTCACTTGGTCCAGATCCCGATCCGTCCTCTCTCTCACCTTAGCGAGGCGGAATAACTTCTTCTCCCTACCTTTGTTCCCTAGTTCCTCATACATACGAGCAAAAGCTGTCGTTTTAGCCTCCGTTACTACCATATTTGCCTCCTTTCTAGCTACCTTATATCTCTCAATGTTCGCTCTCTTCTCTTCCTCTCCAGTGCTCCCTACTAACTGCATGTAAGTCGCTTTCTTCGCTTCCACTTTACCTTGGACAACTGCATTCTACCACCAGTCTCCTTTGTGGCCACAGATGCGGCCTGATGATATCCCTAACACCTCTCTCGCCGCCTTCCTTATACAGTCCGTCGTCGTCGACCACATAGTGTTTGCATCCCCACTACACTGTCCAAGCTCCCATTCTCTCTAACCTTCCTTCCAACTCCTGAGTTTTATCCTTAGTCAAGGCGCCCCATCTAATCCTCGGGCGGCCTCGTACTGACCACTACTTCCTTTTTATCATAATACCAATGTCCATCACCAAAAGCCTATGTTGCATCGCAAGGGTCTCACCTGAGATAACTTTTCAATCCTCGCACAACCTTCTGTCGCATCTCCTGAGGAGGAGATAGTCAATCTGAGTCTTCGCCACCGAACTTTAGTAAGTAACCAAATGCTCCTCCCGCTTTGGAAAACTTGAGTTCGCAATCACTAGGTCGAATGCCTTGGCAAAGTCCAACAGCGAAGTGCCCCCTACGTTCCGCTCCCCGAAACCAAAGCCGTCATGAACCTCAGTATAACCACCTGCAGACGACCCAATATGACCATTGAAATCTCCTCCTATGAATAACCTCTCAGAAGGCGGAATACTACAAATAATTTCATCCAACCCCTCCCAAAAGCGCCTTTTAATCTCCTCATCCCCTACTTGTGGCGCGTACGCGCTAACGACATTTAAAGTACACTCTCCCACCACCAATTTGATAGTCATTAGTCTATCATTTACTCGCCTGACCTCTACCACTGACTGTCTAAGATGGCTATCTATGAGGATACCCACTCCATTCTTACCACTCAGAACTCCAGAGTACCATAACTTATACCCATCGACGTTTTTCGCCCTCGATCCGACCCACCTAGTTTCCTGGACACATGCTATATTAATCTTGCTCTTTTGAAGGATCTTTGCCAACTCTATAGACTTACTCGTTAGTGAACCTATGTTCCATGACCCGATTCTCAACCTATAGGCTCCCTTGCCCCTCTACCTCCCCTGCCTCTCGACCCACACCCTGACCCCGGCCCCACCCTCTGCCCCACCCGAGGACATGCCCTTAATCTATCATCCCAGATTGCAGCCACTATACCTACGGGAGATCTAAAGAAGACTCGCTAGTGCACAACGGACAACGAATCAAACTAGAAGGAAACAAGTGACTACCAGTACACTAGTTGAATGATTAAAACTATTGTGAACTAAAGTAACATCAATTTAGCCAACACCAAAAGGGAAATTGTAGAACGGGAGGTACAAATTTCCAAGAACCAAATCTATGTTGATTTTCAGTACTCGATGTAGTTGTACGCTTATGCACCGCTTCCCAGCGCCCTTTGCTCATGCTCGTCTAGGTTGCTCTCCTTTTCTAGTGCTCGTGCCCCAACTTGTCTCTAATAACTTCGAGAATTTCCCTGAACACACAGAAAATACCAAAAACCAAAAGGGTTGTCACTACTACCACTGGTTTAGCCTTGACAGTAGTAGGGGAAATGTATGGAAGAAGTACAGAACTACACAAAATTAACTAGGTTCCACAGCGGTAAAACAAAATGAACAAATTAAAGAAACTGCAGAAACTGAACAAGCAACCTTTAGATGAACAAAAATGAAATCTTTGAACAAAAACCAAGAAATTAACAGAAAAAAATGAAATCTTTGAACAGAAAGCAGCCAGGAACTTAATAGACAAAAATTAAGTGTTTTTACATAAAGCAAGAACTTAACCCCCAAAATGAAAAGAAAAAAGATAATCCAAAATCAATGCTAGAATTAGTCTGTATAGAGCGATTATTATACTTTGGGAAGAGAAATTCAGTGCTAGAATTAGTCAGTAAGTGATTCAGTGTAACAAATTAATTTGACAAGCATGAACAACAAAATTGGAAGGAAAAAGCAAAAATATTAACAATACAATCCCCAAGGAGAACTACAAACTAAATGAAGCCCCAAAAATTAAAGTTTACAGAGCAAGAGCCCGTTATCCCCAAAATCGAACAATTCAACTATGAAAATATAATCAAAAGCTCGAAGTGAGAATAAGAGAAGGCTTTTAGATAAAACTCTTGATTATAAAATGGAATAAGAACAATAATTACGTAATACAATAATGTAAAAATAAATGAAAGGAATGTTAAGTTGGAAAGAGTTAATAGTTAAGACAGGGTCCAAATTATGCAAAAAAAAACAGAAAGAACAGAACCTCACAGTGAATTAAACAATTTCCCCATATTCACCTGGACTCTCGTGTAGACAAAAAGGGGTGGGGCAAGAAGACAAGGCGGTAGGGCAAGAAGACAAGGAGAACAAGAAAGAAAGGGGAAGTAACGGGAAAGAAGAAGAAAGCAGGAAAGATAAAGAGAAAGGGAGGAAAAGAAGACTGGGTGGGTG
>MU664756.1:271068-288228 GCA_026770625.1 Nicotiana glauca
GGGGTGGGGGTGGGGTGGGGGCCTTACCTGGTCCGGTGGTTGCCGGAGGTCCGATGATAGGGACATTAGAGAGATGAGATGAGAGAGACGTTAGAGAGAGAGCAGAGAGACGTTAGAGAATATTTCCAGCGGAGAGCTTTAGCAGTACAAAAATTAGTAATTATTCCCAAACATATCCTTTTTGTGATTAACTTATTTTATTCTCATATTTCCACCAAAATAAAATTAAGTTAATTTTTGTATATTTTTACAAATTTATTTGGTATTTCTAAAGCTAAATTGCATATAATTGAAATTATAGCCTATTTTACGATTAACAGTATTTTACAATTATAAAATTATTTCCAGTATTTTTGGATTAATATTTATATATTATTAATTAGTTCAGTGCTTTTAATTTGGTTTTAAAATCATTATTGCTATTTTTATAAAATAAAAAGGGGGAAATTTGCTATTTAACATCTAACCCGTTTCTATTTCAATCATAGCCTCATTTCCCTTTCAATTTTAACCTCAATTTCGCCCCAAATTAAAACCTACCCAATTCCTAAATCACCCGATTTTAAAACCCACCCGGCTCCCATTTAATCCTGGTTGTTGATCATTTTGATCAACGGTCGTAATTCTTCCTTTCCATTTTTAATTCCCATAACCCCCTTACCCTAATTCATTCTATCAGATACGCTGCCTTTGAAACCCTTCGTCTCTCAAACTCTCTCCAGCCTCTCCGAAACCCAAGCCATATCCTACCATATTCTACTACGATTCCACCGGAATCCATGGTATTCCAGGCCATGGATGGAATGTACTCACTCTCTCTCACCATTAAACCTAAGTTGCTTGAGGTTCTGGAGCTCGATCTCAATGGCTCTCTTTAGATCTTTCTCAGATTTGTTGGTCTATGGCTTTTCCGGCCATTATTCCGGCGTGTTCAAGCAATATGAGTCTTTTCAACTCAGGATCCGACTTTCCTCAAGACCTTTCTCATTCTAGGGTTTTTTCTGCAACTCTATGTCGTCTGAGGTTCTGTACTTGCTTATTTCTTTTAGATCTGTGACATGCCTGACCGTTATTTGACGTTTTAAAGGTTTTCCCCAAATTTTCTTTTCAAAATCGATTTTTATGGTTTTCTGAAAAAGGTTTCTTCAAATATTTTTCGGATGCTTCCTGTTCTTTCTTTATGTGTGTTTCATGCTCGCATGTGTTCTTCTTATTATGCATGAGTTTGCTCTCTTGCTTCTGTTCTATTAGGCAAGACTTTTCTATTTTTTGTTGTTAATCTTATGCTCGCATATTAATTTGTGTTGTTTTCCTCACTCTTTGCTATATGTGTTTATGTTTGAATCCTGGATTTTGGTCACTTTACTGAGTTCTGTTTGTATATTTTTCTTTGTCTCTCATAAGTCTTTGAAAGATATTTCTAAGCCTTTTTTAAAGACCTTATTTTCTCACCTCTGACTCTATTCAAAACCCTAGGTTTTGGGGTTTCTTTGACGAGGGGTACTAGAGTTCCGCTTTAGGACCCTAGGTTTTCAGACTCACTGTGAGTCTGTAATTAAACTTGAAATCCCTTTTTCTTGTGACTCTAAGACGTTCAGTAGTAACCTAACGACTCTTTTTTTTTTGGTATGCTTTATATATGAGAAAAATCCTCTTTCAAAAAGGTTTTCACCAACTAAGGGATTGATTCTGAAATCCCTTTAATAAGGCTAATGAATTGTCACTTATTTTCCTTCGATTGAACCTCCTTTACCTTTCTTGACTTGGTTCATTCAATTGAACTTGCAATTTTTGGTTTCATGGCTGTTAAATTGATTCCCTTACCATATTTGGCACAAACCGTGTACCACTAATTGTTTTCCTTAAATAACTTCGATGTATTTACCCCTTTTGTGCTACTTTGAAAGGTTTTAATTAGAAATTTCTTTCCTTAACTAATTTCACCCGCTAGAATCATAATCGCTTAACCAAAGGGAAACAAATTTCAATAATATTTCTTGCCTTTTCTACTTGCTTCTCTACACTATAAAAGGGATTGCACTTCTGCACTTTAAGCAGACCTGACTTTACATCTACACTCCCAATTGAATACTTTCGCATCTATACTTCAAGTTCAATACCTCAAACTTCTTACTTTCAATTCAACACTCTGCATTGCTTGAGACCTTTTGGAACTGTTGTGCTTGTAACTTGGCTTTTCAAAGACTACTGTTTTCTAACTTGTTTTCCTTTGAAACAAGTATATCTTTTATTTAATTTTCCGCCTTGCCCCTATGTGTTTACTTTACAGTTCTAGCTTTCTTGTTTACTTTGCTCTTCCTGTTCAATGATCTATGCTAATTATGTTCTTCCGTGTATCTATCTCTATTGTGAATCCCTACCACTATTCCCTTCTGTGTGTTTGAGTTAAGGTTCTTGGCCTGGCAGTATCCTTCCCAGGCCATAACCTGATCCACAATGGATCCTAACTCCTAAGTTGGCTAACAAGCTGGTCAGGGGTGTGCCAGCATTCCCAATTGCTGGGCATGACCACCAGCCTGCCATGGCTCTCCCTGATTCCCCCTCTATGCACTTACACTTATTCTTAGACCCTTAAGTTATGCCCCTCTCTTATGAGCCTTGCTTTGGGACCTTGAGTTCCCTCTTAACTTGGACATCTGAGAGCTGGCATTTCCACACTACACTATGATCTTAATTCTGCAATGTATTTGGGGTATAAGCACTGCCCGGAACCCTTTGAGACTCTTGGGAATTTTGACACATCTTAAGTATGAGAAAGACTTTTGGAAATCTGATCCTGGAAGTTGGTTTATCTCATATTGTTGGACTTTGAGTCTGAATTAGGATATTTAGATGTAGCTGGAACTTCTGATGTAATTTTACTTTTATTTTTCTGATTTATTTGGGTGTGTAATATTTTGTACTAACAATTGGAGATGGCTAGTGGAAAGGGATGTGGATGAATGCATGCAAAGGGTAGAAAACTTGCCTATAGATTATTTATAAATTTCACATTTTGCATTTTAAAAACTCATGCCTACAAGTTTTCCTGCATCTTAGAAATCATGCCTATAGGTTCTGCATCTTAGAACTCATGCCTATAAATTCTGCACTTCTGCATCTTAGAAATTATGCCTATAAGTTCTGCATATAGAAATCATGATCTTAGGTTTCTGCACATCTGCATCGTAGAAATTATGCCTTAAGTTTTTCTGCATTCTGTATTTTAGAAATTATGTCTATAAGTCCTGCACTTCTACATTTTAGAAATCATATCTATAAGTCCTGCGCTTCTACATTTTAGAAATTATGCCTATACTGCATATAGAAATCATGATCTTAGGTTTCTGCACTTCTGCATATACATACTGTTAGGCAAACAATCATAGGTTTAATAAATAACCAACTTCACTCTAGATACCATGCCTATAGGACCCACCACAAGCTTCCATCAATACATACAGTTAAATGCTACCACCACCCACCCCGCACACAAATTATCAACTAGAAATACACCCCACACCTATACAAATCAACCCCAAACACCAACTACAACACCAAACTTGGAGTCTAAAACCCTATTGCAACCAAAATCAAGAATTATCTACAATAATCACTACATAATGCAAAATTGCATTTATGTAATAGTTTAAAACCAATTACGCTTAGAAATCATGTCTGTAGGAATAATCAACTGAACCAGCTTCGTCTATTTCATCTACGAGTCTAAAATCAGTCATAAGATCGTCAAAAATCTGCACTTTAAGAAGACCCGACTTTACATCTACACTCCCAATTGAATACTTTCGCATTTATACTTCAAGTTCAATACCTCGAACTTCTTACTTTCAATTCAACGCTCTGCATTGCTTGAGACCTTTTGGAACTGCTGTGCTTGTAACTTGGCTTTTCAAAGACTACTGTTTTCTTACTTGTTTTTCTTTGAAACTGGTATATCTTTTATTTAATTTTCTGCCTCACCCCTATATGTTTACTTTATAGTTCTAGCTTTCTTATTTACTTTACTCTTCCTGTTTAGTGATCTATGCTAATTGTAAGCACGTGATTTTTGCCCTATATGAGAATTATTCCCAAAAATTCAAAATAAAATAGTTTTGGGTTGTGTGTGATTTTTGTGGATTTTGTGTTATTTTTCTTTTATTATTTGTATTTGTCTGTGCGTAATTATTTGTTTAAATTGATGAAAATACAAAAATATATTGCATTTTGCATTCTTAGGATTTAATTCTACAATTAGGAGTAATTAAATTTGTTTTGCAAAAATGGAAAATCACAAATATATGTATTTTTGCATTTTTAGCATTTAATGTCCCAATTGTGTGATTTTATTTTAATTGAGGTGTGATAATTATTATTAGGAGTTGATTAGTATTTTAAGTTCATTTTGGTTTTATTAATTTAATTTAGCATCTTTAAGTTTAATTTTGGAGCAAATAAACGAAAAGAGAACAAAAATAGAAGGAAATTCGGATTGGGCCATCTTTCAAACTAAACAAACTAGGCCCAAGTGTCTCACAAACCCAACCCAATACCTACCGGGTCGACCCGACCCGGTTCGCCCCATAACCCAACCAAACCCCCCTCATTTCATTTCATTTTCCTTACACACCTAAACAAACCCTAAACCTAACACCCCCCCCCTTCTTCTTCTTCTAACCACCATACAACCACCAGCGACCACCCAAGCTCCAGCCATCCCCGCCGACCAGTGACCAAACGACCACCTCAAGCCCCAGCCCAACACCATCAACGTCCAGCAGCCACCAACAGCCCAAACGATCCCCGTCGTTCCCCCTTCGACCACCCAAACATCCATTTCGTCGTCCAAATGACCCCACACCAGTTCTGCCTCGAGCTAGCCCACCAGCGATCTCCGTCCCAACCAGCGAACCAGCAACGAACAGCCTGAACCTCATGTCGACCAGCTTCTTCCCGTTCTCCTCCAGCCCGTCGTCCACCAGCCTCCTCGTCGACCACTCACATCGCTAACAGTCCGTCGACCAGCATGAACGACCATACACACACACACAGAGTCATGCCTCTCATTTTTGTTTTTCCGGCGAGTTTCAAAGCTTCCATGTCGTGGTTTGTCTATGGTTCATCGTGTTTTGAGTATAACGTTGCCTCGCGATTAGTTTTTCATATTTGTTCGAGGCATTATTTGGCATTTTCTCTTCGTGTTGCTTCAACAAATTTTTAATTGTTCTCTGCTCATATGTATGGGGTTATTCACTTGTTTTTTGATATGAGCATATGAATGAGATTCCGGTTTGTTTGTGATTATTTAGTAGTGGTCTCTTAAGCTTTTACTTTCCTTTGTTGTTCATAATTTCTTGCATATGAAGTTAGTTTGTTTTCGTTCAATATGTTTACAGTGTTCATTTGTTCTTGTTTAGGTTAATCTAGAAGTGTGTTAGTTTAGTCACTGAATCCTTCATCTTGCTTTTGGTTTTAATTTGAAGTTGAATTGATGGTTTTAGTGATTTGAATCTACTCGCTGTTCCTTTAAGTTTGTCTTTAATGTGAATCTGACCATGTTATTGTCATAATGTTGTTGATTGGAAATTAGTTTCATGTGTTTAATTAGTTAATTGTTGAATTTGATTTGGAATTTGGTTATAGCTGTAGTGATTTGGTGTTTTTATGAACCAGCTTTGGTAGTTTGATAATTTTGGTACAGATTGAAGGGATGGGGGTAGAATAGTAATTTCAATAATTTTAAGGGTAATACGGGAATTGACAATTTGTTGAATTATTTATGTTGAGTGCTCTGTCCACTAAGCACTAATAATAGTAAAATAAGGCATTATTTAAGGCATAGTGGGGAACAAGACATAATGGTGTTAAAAGTAGTGATTAAAATATACCTACCCATGCTTTGAATTAATTAATAGAGTGGACAAATGGTAGTGGGGGACAAATGAATTAAAAAAGGGCACAAGACACATAGTAATGGGCTGTAAGGGAATATTATGGGCAAGAATATTTTTTCTAATAGTGTGAGTGCTCTTAAGAGCTGGCCGGGTCTGCCTTAAGTATAAATAGAGTGAGACTTGGACAGAATAAGGAGGTCTTTTTTTTTGAATCCCTGGAGGTAAAATACTTTGAGAGACAAAGAGAATAGAGGTCTTCTTTTAGTCCGAAAAAATCAGTCTTGTGAGTTCTTCCTTTATCAGTCTAAGAGAGAACTTCTTTTGAAAGCTTGAGAACCAGAACTGTTCTATCGCATCTCTTGCATCTGGTTCCCTTCTGTTTCTGCCTGTGATTGCACTTTGGTTTGCTGGGTTTCAAGTGGTATTTCCTGGGTTATGCTATTGGATTAGCTGTTACTGTTTCATTGGCATTTGCTGGATTTTCTGTTGGTTTTTAAATCTGTCCCCGGGTTTTCTGCTTGCTGGTTATTACTGGTTGTTACTGGTTGGTGCTGTTTGTTGCTGTTGTTGTATGCTACTGCTATTCTGTTGATCTTCCTCTTCTTTTGCTTCCCATATCAGGTACACAACTGATACACTGGCTATTGTAAGTTGAAACATGAAGCATGAATACATATGAAAGAGTGGAAGTTTAAAGTCCTTAATTAGTTTTAACTTTCTTCTTCACTGATTATAGTTAGAATATTTTATATACTACGATTATGTAAATTTCTGCCCCCTTTTGTGTAACTGGACAAATTTATAGTAGCGTAATAAATAATGTTCTGTTTAGTTTGGTTATTATGCTGTATGCGCTCAAATGCCTGGCAAGTATAATCAGGTTAGTAGACCTCTAATTATTAGGGCGATCTAATTTTAGCATGCAAATGGTTTGAACCTAGGATTAAAACTAGACTTCTAAGTTACCCCATTCCAATTGATTGCTTTTTCTATAACTCGCAGTAGTTTGTTTAATTAGATATCATCATTTTTACATTTCAGCTTTGCAAAACCGTGAACATGTGTAGAATAAATTAACTAGGCCCAATATTGGAATAAGATGGCCCAGGTCCCATTTAGTACTACATGCGATGGACCTGGGCCTACGTTGGCAAACGGACTGCCCATATTGCACCTATTTTTTGATTTAACAAACTGCATTCGGAACCTTACTATAATAATTTTCAAGCATGTAAATTAATTAGGATCTTGTTCTTCTTTCATTTTTAGAGACGAACTCAATAGAAAATGAAGTCACTTTAGGACGATCTTTTTAAAAATAAACGAGATGAGCCTCGCCAAGTAAAACGCACGAATTGTGGGGCCCTCATAAATAGATATATTAAAAATACTTAGACCGCGGGACATGCCGTTTAGCGAATTTCACGGCTTTTTCTCAAAATAATAACGCGTTAGTATCTTTAGGCGCGTATTTAATAATGTTATTTCCCTAAACACGGGTGCACATTTATGTGACCCAAATCAAAATCTCAATGGAGTCGAAATGTGTCAATAACCATGGGTACATTGATTGTGACGTGGTTCGAGATGCATTTTCACGACGTTGCAATTCTCTTTTAAAATAATAAAATAATAAAAGCGGTTAATTAGCCTTAAAATAATAAATGGGACGAGCCTCGCCAAATAACACGCAAATTGCGGGGCCCTCAATAGATGTTTATTTTAAACGCTTAGATTTCGGGACAGGCCATTTAGCGAATTTCACGGCCTTCTCAAAATAATAACGCGTTAGTAGCTTTAGGTGCGTATTTAATAATGTTATCTCCCTAAACTCGGGTGCACATTTATGTGACCCAAATCCAAATCTCAACGAAGTTGAAACGTGTCAATAACCACGGGTGCATTGATGTGACGTGGTTCGAGATCCGTTTTCACGACGTTGTAAGTCTTTTAAAAAAATAATAATAATAAAAGCGGTTCAAAGTTAAAATTGGCACATAGGTTCAAATGTTTTAAAATTAGATAATTAAGCCGAATATAACAGTTGAGCGATCGTGCTAGAACCACGAAACTTGGGAATGCCTAATACCTTCTCCCGAGTTAATAGAATTCCTTATCCGGATTTCTGGTGCGCAGACTATAATATAGAGTCAATCTTTTCCTCGATTCGGGATTCAACCGGTGACTTGGGACACCATTAATCTCCCAAGTGGCGACTCTGAATCTTAATAATAAATCCTGTTTCGATTGTCCTTTAATTGGAAAAACTCCCTTAACCCTCTACCACGCCCTTCACGGGATGCGGTAGTGCCGAAAGGAGGTGTGACAGCTCTGGTGACTCTGCTGGGGATTTTAACCCAGAACTTTGGTTCAGGGTTCAAGAATTCGAGATTGGTATATTTGTTGTATTTGGAGTGTATGTTATCTGATTTTCTACATGTTGCATGCTATATGTGCTAAATGCTTTACCGCTTTGATATTATTTTAACTGTATATATAAACTGTGCCGAAACCCCTCTCTTCTCTCTCTTGAGGAGTGCACGCTGGTCGTGACTTCTTTCTGTTAGTGTCATATCTCCAAAAATAGAACGAGGATTCGGAGGAGTTGCAAAGTCGGATGGCCTTTTGGTTACCGGTACACAGCTCCCATCCTGGCTCGAGTTGTCCGCTCGGGTAAGCCAGGTCTAGAATAACAAACCCAGGTTAAAACTTAGAATAACTTGACTTCATGCCGGATCCCTAGTAGGAACACTTAATTGTATCATGTTGCATTTGACTTAGGGGACTCAACACGGGGGTTGGGTCCGTCTAGGATAGGTAACCTGAAATAAAAAAGACCATCCTGCTGCATCCTGTTTGTTTTACGCATTTCTTTGCTTCAGACTTGCATGCTGACCAGTTTCTGAAAATCGGGAATACGGGAAAATTGATAAAAAGAGAAAAAAAAGAAGAAAAAAAAGAAAAATAGCAGTGTAGAGAGAGAACTACTTATTTTAGAAAGAAACCAATGCTCAAGTAGTGTCGAAATTCTGCCGAAATTTTGAAAAAAAAAACGAATGTTTTTTAATTTATTAGAAAGGAGTCTTGTGTTCAAATTTAGTTTGTTTTTATTGGCAGAACTACGCTGGTTTGATTCTCATCGGATGTGAGATACGTAGGCAACCCTAATCGGGTCCAACCTCCCCTTTTGCAAAAATAGCCAAAAAAATGTCAAAATTTTAATTTTGTCATAAATAAGTCGGGTGATGCCGCTTTTATCAAATATAGCCGAATGTTCCCGAAAGGGACGCTGAAAGGCTGACTTTGCATAAACGGCCACCTTTGGTCATATTTTAGATTTTTGGTCGATTGACCCACACAGCCTTAAAATCTTCGTCCCCGAGGCGCTGAAAGGTCGTGTTTGCAATATCGGATTTTTATTTTTAATTTGAAAAAAAAATGTCAAAATTTTAATTTTTCGTCATAGAGTTAGGTGATGTCGTTTGTCAAAAATAGCTGAATGTTCCCGAAAGGGACGCCGGAAGGCTAACTTTGCATGAATGACTGCTTTGGCTCAGGTTTTGATTTTTTGACCCTCACAGCCTTAAAATCTTCATCCCCGAGGCGCTAAAAGATCGTGTTTGCAATACCGGGTCATTTATTTTAATTTAGAAAACAAGAAAAGAGTCTTGAATAAATTAGGTGATGTCGTTTGTCAAAAATAGCCGAATGTTCCCGAAAGGGACGCCGGAAGGCTGACTTTGCATAAACAGCCACCCTTGGTCATTTTGTAAATTTTCGGTCAGTTGACCCACACAGCCTTAGAATCTTCATCCCCGAGGCGCTGAAAGGCCGTGTTTGCAATATCGGATTTTATTTTGAAAAACAAGAAAAAAAAAAGAGTCTTAAGTAAGTCGGGTAATGCCGTTTTATCCAAAATAGCCGAATGTTCCCTAAAGGGACGTCGGAAGGCTGACTTTGCATAAACAGCCACCCTTGGTCATTTTTAAGGTTTTTGACTGGTTAGCCCACACAGCCTTAAAATCTTTGTTCCCGAGGTGCTGAAAGGTCATGTTTGCAAAACCAGGTCTTTTATTTTTAATTTGAAAAAAAAAAGTCAGTGGGCAAGTGAATACCTTTGTGATTTTTGGTCAAAATAAGCCGAGCCAGTTTCGGCAGTGTATTAAACCGTTCTTGCCGAGATAGCCTCAGAGTATCTTTCAGTTGTCGAAAGGCTGTCTTCGTAAAAGAACGGACAAGTTTGTAAAAGTGTCATAAAATAAATCTTCCCCGACCTCAAAATTCATGTTAAGTTGGGAAGGGGCCACGTTTGCAAAAACAGCCGTTAGGCCTAAATTGGCAGATAGGGAAGGAATTTGTCAGTTTGTTTTTCTTAGAGTATGTGGGTTGTTTGATTTTCAAGTCTGTAAGTATTCTTTTCGTCAAAGTCTATTAGTATGGTCAGTTTTTAAGACTTTGTAATCAAGTTTGTTTATTATGAAAAGCTGAAAATTCCAAAAAATGTTTTATTGTTGTTTGCCATTTATCTGCGCGAACTACACACAGTCTGATTCATGTGGGGTCATGATACGTAGGCAATCTGCATAAGATTCGACCACAACAAAAAAAAATGAAAAATAGAAAAGAAAAAAATGAAATGAAAAAAGAAAAGTTTTGATAATAATAAGGACTGACTGAGTCCACAAAGAATGTTGTTAATAATAAGGACTGACTGAGTCCACAAAAAAAGAGTGCAAAGTTTTGATAATAATAAGGACTGACTGAGTCCACGCAAAAAAAAAAGGATGTTGTTAACAATAAGGACCGACTGAGCCCATTATAACATGTTTTGTTTTGAATCATGGAGAAAGTTGAGGTGGTTGGTGTTGGTTCCCAAAATAACTCCTCCCTGTAACGCAAAGGCAAAATGGCAGAGAACCTCAGAACTGAGTGGGTTGATACCGGTGCCCAAAAGCAGTTGGCTGAACATGACACTGGCTAGGCTGATGAAGCGACTTATTGAGAATAATAGGATAAAGACAATGTAAAGGTCCTAATATTGTTGATGCATAAGTCAGTGGCTGAGATGTCGTGCTTGGTAATTGGGAAGACTCTCCATTTCTTGGTCAACTAGAGTGGAGTTTTTGGTGGCTTATTTTGGTGTCATTTCTGTTGTCCAGATTATTTCAGGGTTGTAATCTGGATATTGTTTTGTAAATCAAACCCTTCTATCTTTTGATTTTGCCCAGTTCCGTTTGGTCGTAATATCTCATGTTAGTGTTGTCTAGGTTTGTTCTAGGGGTTGTAACCCGAATTTAGTTTGTTTATCCAGTTGTTCAAACTGTTTCATCGTCCAATGCAATATCTTATTTTCTTTTACATTTAGTCATTTTCTTTTACTTTTCCCTTTCCATAGTTCTTTTTCTGCCAACTCTAGTGACATGGCATGCGCACGTAATTTTGGCCTAATCTTAAAAATTAATCATGAAGCAATTGAAAGATGATCGGGACATTTTAAGGAAATAAGAACTTTTTGAGATTATTCGGAGCCCGAGCCATGTGAAACTGAGGCAAGTGAAAAGAAAACCGTTAAGGCAAGGTGGCCAAATTGACATGGGGTCGTTCATAATAGTAAAAATGAGAGTGTTGCCCAACAGTACTTTAAAGATATAACAACTGTTTAGCCGTGTTGTGCGCTTGGTATGTTTTGAAGATTGGGATGACGAAGGCATTTTATTCTGCTATCTAAATACCTTATCCTTCGTTAACCCTTTGAGCCTTATTTATTTTCTTTCATACCCTCCTTCGGAATCAGTAGCAAAAATTAGAAACACAAACGTGGAAGATAAAGAAAAGAAAAAGAAAAAAAAGAGAAAACAACAAAAACAACAAAAAGAAAAGAAAGAGATAAAGAAAAAGAAAAATAAAAAGGAAATCAGGTGGGAACTACGTTTGACCTGATTCCTCAAAGAGGATATGTAGGCGCTTCACAGCTCGGTCATAGTGTAACAAAAAATCAAAAATCCCCAAGCAAGAAAACTGGGGCAAACAAAAATTGTGTTTATTATAAATAAGTTTAGTTCCGAAGGTTGTAATTTTGAACCCGAAGTTGTTTTGTTTTGAGCCTTTAACCCTTTCTTTCTAGCCCTATTCAAAATCTCATATTACGGTCCAAAAAAAGACCTTTTGACCAGTCTTCAAAAGATGCCAAGTCAGACAAATGAGAGAGTCTTACCAGTGAACATAAAACTCTAATCCCCAGTAGAAAAGACTTTGATCCCCAACAGAAAAGAAAAATGAGAGAGTCTTAGCGGTAACACCCCAATCCCCAGCTGAAAAGTAATACAAACGAGAGAGTCTTATCGATGAAAACCTTCACGGGCACCTTAAGGTGACTGAAAGCTGAGAGAAAAATCAAGATGAGAGAGACTTGATAGTGAAAACATGCGGGCATTACAAGTCGAATAAGGGTGAGAATCAGAAGGAAATTATGAAAGACGATTAACGACGGAGGATATGCCATATGTGCATGTCATGACCATTAGAGTCGGTATCCGCGTTTGATAGGGTTTTATTTTATAGTTTCTCTTATTAGAGAGTCATCTTTTTCTTTGTCTTCTATTTTGTTTCCTTTTATCTTTCTCCTTTCATCAAAAATTCCCTAGTAGAGTCTGTTTGGTCAGAACAAGTTAGAAATGACTTCAAAATTTGTCATCAGCTTTCCAATTATGCAAGACAAAATCTATTGGTACACCAAGTGGTATAAGTTAGCAGGGAACAAGTGCAAGGCCAATGTCCAGAAGGATATTCCCCAGCAAGAGGAAACTGACAAAGGTATGGATCAGTGTCAAGGAGGATATCTCCAGCAAAAAGCGAAGGTTAATGACCTCGAGGCCAAGGCCAATGAGACTCAAAGGTCGGGGAAATGCCCGTTCCCTAGCTATGCCACAAAAGAAGGGGAAGACCCCCAGCAGAAAAGGTATTTCAGTGACACGGATGAACGAAGAAAGTGGTTTATCAGTAAAACATGCAAGATTCTCAAGCAGAGTCACTATCATAGGAATTTGGGTAGTCAAGATACCAGTGGAAAACAACGGTGAAAGGCTTGTGAACAAAGAGTCGTCAAGGAGGGCGAGGAAGCAAGAAAGGGAAAAACTATCCCCAGCAGGAATATAATCCCCAGCAAATAATAACATCCCCAACAAGTTTTGACAATGAAATGCAGAGCAGGGAAGGAGAAAGGGAAAGACCATCCCCAGCAGGAGCATCACAAGCAACCACCATGTTTTAAACTAACAAATTTTCTTTGATTTAAAACAGGAAAAGGGAAATGGCATTGATGGCGGAAAGTCATGCCACGAAGAAGATTATCAAACTAGGGCAGAAAATTTTCCTTTCATTTGGAAAATTTTTTGGAAGTCAGGTATCCACTTGGGGAAGAAGAAAGATAACGCCAGCTTTAAGGGAAGTGGTCTTTGAACCAGTATTATTCCCAGCGGTGTTGAAAGAAAGAAAACAACAAATTTTAATGAAAGGAGTTGTACCCCAGTGGACAGAACAAAGGGACCAAACTGGTGTTCAGAAAGAGCAAAAGCCAGTGTCACCCCCAGCAGCTTCCAGAAGAGTGAAGCACCGATTTTGAAGGAAGGAAAATTCCCCCAGCAGTGTTCTCCTCAACAGTGTTATCCCAACTGATAACAATTTTTTTTTATCCCCAGCAGTGTTGAGAGAAAATAAAAATAAAAGAAAGAAGTTTAAAAAAAAAAGAGAATAAGAAAAGAAAAGAAGAAGAAGGGGAAGAAAGGAGATTCCCCAGCAGTATTAACCCCAGCAGGTAAGTAAGTAATTCCCCAACAGTGTTATCCCCAGCAGTTTCGAGGGAAGACAACACGAGTTTTTAAGGGAAACAATTTTAGACGAAAGGTAATTCCAGTAGAAGGAAATGGTTTACAACGCAAAGAAAGGACAACAGTAGTAGGACGCAGATAAGGTAAGTTGATAACGTCGGGAGCCCGCCCGTAGAACGGAGGCGTTAGTTTTTTTAAGTTGTTGAAGTCAGGTGCCCACCTGAAGAACGGAATGGCGTTTTACTTTAAGTAATTGTTGAGGTCAGGTGCCCGCCTGAAGAACAGAATGGCGTTGTTTTGAGTTTTTAAATTATTGTTGAAGTCAGGTGCCCGTCTGAAGAACGGAAGGGCGTTGTTTTAAGTTTTAATTGAAGTTTTAAATTATTGTTGAAGTCAGGTGCCCGCCTGAAGAACGGAATGGCATTTACTTTAAATTATTGTTGAAGTCAGGTGCTCTCCTGAAGAACGGAATGGCATTGTTTTGAGTTTTTAAATTGTTGTTGAAGTCAGGTGCCTGCCTGAAGAACGGAATGTCGTTTTACTTTAAATTATTGTTGAAGTCAGGTGCCTGCCTGAAGAACGAAATGGCATTGTTTTGAGTTTTTACATTATTTTTGAAGTCAGGTGCCCGCCTGAAGAACGAAATGGCATTTTATTTTTAAGTTGTTGTTGAAGTCAGGTGCCCGCTTGAAGAACGGAATGGCGTTTTATCCTTAAGTTATTGTTGAAGTCAGGTGCCCGCCTGAAGAACGGAATGGCATTTTATTTTTAAGTTGTTGTTGAAGTTAGGTGCCCGCCCGTAGAACGGAGGTGTTACTTTTAAGTTGTTGTAGTCGGGAGCCCGCCCGTAGAACGGAGGTGTTACTTTTAAGTTGATGCAGTCGGGAGCCCGCCCGTAGAATGGAGGTGTTACTTTCCAAGTTTGAAAATTGAAGTCGGGAGCCCGCCCGTAGAACGGAGGTGTTATTTTCAAGTTGTTATTGAAGTCAGGAGCCCGCCTGTAGAATGAAGGTTGTTATATTCTAAGTTGATGAAGTCAGGAGCCCGTCTGTAGAATGGAGGTTGTTAAATTTCAAGTTGTTAAAGTAGTCAGGAGCCCGCCTTTAGAATGGAGGTTGTTATTTTCAAGTTGTTATTGAAGTCAGGAGCCCGCTTGTAAAATGGAGGTTGTTAAATTCTAACTTGTTATTGAAGTCAGGAGTCCGCCTGTAGAATAGAGGTTGTTATCTTTTAAGTTATTGAAGTCAGGAGCCCGCCTGTAGAATGGAGGTTGTTAAATTCTAAGTTATTATTGAAGTTAGGAGCCCGGCTGTAGAATGAAGGTTGTTATATTCTAAGTTGATGAAGTCAGGAGCCCGCCTGTAGAATGGAGGTTGTTAAATTTTAAGTTGTTAAAGAAGTCAGGAGCCCGCCTGTAGAATGGAGGTTGTCAAATTTTAAGTTGTTAAAGAAGTCAGGAGCCCACCTGTAGAATGGAGGTTGTTAAATTTTAAGTTGTTAAAGAAGTCAGGAGCCCGCCTGTAGAACGGAGGTTGTTATATTTTAAGTTATTGAAGTCAGGAGCCCGCCTGTAGAATGGAGGTTGTTAAATTCTAAGTTGTTATTGAAGTCAGGAGATCGCCTGTAGAATGGAGGTTGTTATATTCTAAGTTGATGAAGTCAGGAGCCTGCCTGTAGAATGGAGGTTGTTAAATTTCAAGTTGTTAAAGAAATCAGGAGCCTGCCTGTAGAATGGAGGTTGTTATTTTCAAGTTGCTATTGAAGTTAGGAGCCTGCCTGTAGAATGGAGGTTGTTAAATTCTAAGTTGTTATTGAAGTCAGGACCCCGCCTGTAGAACGGAGGTTGTTATATTTTAAGTTATTGAAGTCGGGAACCCGCATGTAGAATGGAGGTTGTTAAATTCTAAGTTGTTATTGAAGTTAGGAGCCCGCGTGTAGAATGGAGGTTGTTATATTCTAAGTTGATGAAGTCAGGAGCCCGCCTGTAGAATGGAGGTTGTTAAATTTCAAGTTGTTAAAGAAGTTAGGAGCCCGCCTGTAGAATGGAGGTTGTTATATTTTAAGTTATTGAAGTCAGGAGCCCGCCTGTAGAATGGAGGTTGTTAAATTCTAAGTTGTTATTGAAGTCAGGAGCCCGCCTGTAGAATGGAGGTTGTTAAATTTTAAGTTGTTAAAGAAGTCAGGAGCCCGCCTGTAGAATGAAGGTTGTTAAATTTTAAGTTGTTAAAGAAGTCAGGAGCCCGCCTGTAGAATGAAGGTTGTTAAATTTTAAGTTGTTAAAGAAGTCAGGAGCCCGCCTGTAGAATGAAGGTTGTTAAATTTTAAGTTGTTAAAGAATTCAGGAGCCCTCCTGTAGAATGAAGGTTGTTAAATTTTAAGTTGTTGAAGAAGTCAGGAGCCCGCCTGCAAAACAGAGGAATACATTTCAAGATCAAATCAGAAGTCAGTAAGGCGGAAGGTCACAACCAAAAATCCCCAGCATAACAAGTTTTAATGAAGGAAGCAGTATCCCCAGCGGACAAAACAAAATGATGAAACTTGTGTTCAGAAAAAGCAAAAGGTCGGTGTCATCCCCAACAGTTTTCGGAAGGAAGAAGCATCGGAGGAAACACAAGCCGACAAGAAAGCAAGGCAACAAGAGCAAATCTAGATAAGATTTTGTAACTTGTAGTTCCTAGTTAGTCTAGCTTTTGTTTTCTTTTAGCAATGGTGTAATAAGGAGATCGGCAAGCAGTAGCCGCAACAGCAACAGCGGTAGTAGCAAAAGCACAGGTCCACGGTAGTCCCAGCTACCAAAACTTCCCGAACTACATTGACCTGATTCCCTTTTAGCCAGGGATATGTAGGAGACCTTTTGAAGCAAAGGTTCGGTCAAATCTTTTCAAAAAAATGCTTCACACGGGGTACTCAAACGGGCAAAAAATCGTTCGCTCACTTTATCTTTGCACGCAAACTCTTCGTGTTTTCGGACAAAGAGGGGCAGCTGTAAGCACGTGATTTTTGCCTTATATGAGAATTAATCCCAAAAATTCAAAATAAAATAGTTTTGGGTTGTGTGTGATTTTTGTGAATTTTGTGTTATTTTTCTTTTATTGTTTGTATTTTTCTGTACGTAATTATTTGTTTAAATTGATGAAAATAAAAAAATATATTGCATTTTGCATTCTTAGGATTTAATTCTACAATTAGGAGTAATTAAGTTTGTTTTGCAAAAATGGAAAATCACAAATATATGTATTTTTGCATTTTTAGCATTTAATGTCCCAATTGTGTAATTTTATTTTAATTGATGTGTGATAATTATTATTAGGAGTTAATTAGTATTTTAAGTTAAATTTGGTTTTATTAATTTAATTTAGGATCTTTAAGTTTAATTTTGGAGCAAATAAACGAAAAGAGAACAAAAATAGAAGGAAATTCGGATTGGGCCATCTTTCAAA
>MU664759.1:0-19346 GCA_026770625.1 Nicotiana glauca
AATGCATATTATAAATAACTATGTACATCCCAATATTTTTTTTTGTAAGTTCTTAATGAGGCACATTATCTTACACGGACATCCAAGGGGAAGTGTTATGAATAATTTATACATTGGATGTTACATTGGATGCTACATTGGATACTACATTGGATGCCCATGTTGTGAATAGTTGAAAGATTAAATCTCCTATTTTATGTCAATCTTCTTTACTTTTTATGCCTATAAAAGACCATGTAATTGCAATGGAAATATACACCAAAGTGAAAGAAGAAAACTCTTCTCCCTTCTTTTTATCTCTTCTTATTTACATTTTACTGCATTGCTTTTATTTTATAATAGTGGACTAATATTTAAAGACTTCTTTTTTCTTCTCCACTTCCCATAGACCCATTTTCTTCTTTACCAAAAAGAAAAGGTCATTGATTATTTTCAGCTTAGTGACTAACTACTGATGCAATCTGCCAATTGTGCAGCCTTGATTGGATAATTGTGATTTAACGCTGTAACGCACATTCTGTTCCTTTGGTGGAGGAGGATGTCAACAATTTGGTAGACTCTCAAGTTGCAATAAGTCAAGAAATGTTAAAATTATTATTACTCTCTCTTTAAATAATATTTTTGTCAAAAATATTTTTTTGGTGCTTGGTTTGTGAGTAGAATTTCTTTTTTTGAAAATAACTTTCTGTCGACTAAACACTAAAACATGATTTCCTCATGTGAAATACTTTCCTAAAAAATGACTTTTGTTATATCAAACATACCCCAATTACGACGTATATTTCACCAATAAAGAAAAAGCTCCACCTAATAAGTTAAAATGGTTAAAAATCGTAACCCAACCTGTGCTAGTGGTAATTGCCTACTTGATCGACTTGTAAACTGAAAAGTCCTAATATTGGTTAAGCTTAAGAGCACCTCTAAGCAGTGTAAGTTAAGTGGAAATTAACTTTGATTCAAAACAGAGGCTAAGTGGGGATTGTCCAATTTTTTTCCTTTCTATTAATTCACCCAAATATTTAAGACAAAGTCATTTTATCTAATGACTATGCCGGAATTCTAAGACAATGAGGTCTTGTATACCATTGATTCCCATTATGACAAGTTTACCAAGGTGCATAAGTGATAATCATAATCAAATCATCTTATTTTGTTTTAAATTTGGTCACACTAATCTTTTTTTTTTTCAAACCACACACTAACATATCATTTCTCCAAGTGGTTTCTTCCTTTTTCTTTCTCACATTTTTAAGTTTTTTTTTTTTAAAATAAAAAAAAGAATTGTGTCTCACGATTGATTCTTTTTTATTGATAGAATAGTTAAAGACTTCCTAAATTTGATCCTTTTTAACGAGAGTACACTTTAACTATAAGTAATTTGAATTACCCCTACGCTTAATTTTTCGGATGTTATTACCCTAAGCTACCAAATGGCACTGAAAGTTGTTTCAAATGGCTGAGTGAGTGCGCGTGATAATGTTTTTCTTTTTTTGCCACATCAGCTTAACATATTCGTTTCCAGTTTTATCCTATTCCCTAGCGGTAATAAATTAAATTTTTCCCCAAAAATTAAGACCACAACGGTAACAACCCCCATTTCAACCCTATTTGTTCTCAACTTTCTAATTCTTCGCCATTTTCTTTCTTCTCACTTTCTTCCTTTGTCATTCCAATTCTAATTCCATAAAAGCCATTTTGGCTCTTATTTTTGTCCAAATAACAATTATTTTTTTTAATTGGAAGAAACAAGATGAATATTTTTTTTTAGATGTGGCAAGCCGGCTCCTTTAAAAGATGCATGGACTACTGCAAATCCTGGACGACGTTTCTTTGGATGTATTTATCCGGCAATTCTTGTCAAATTTTTTAGTGGTATGAACCTCCATTTCCGAAGCTAGAAAACATTATTATTCTCACAACCCTAAACTACTTTTAGAATATATTCAAACTCTAGTAACAAATCAAAGGAAAATTTTGACTATACATCATACTAACAGGAAAAGGCGCACATACCTTCAAATGTGGAGTGAAGAGTAGAAATTTTGGCGAGAAAATCAAAGAAACCCAGTACCTTTTAGCTCCTCCACAGTCGGCTCTAATTTGCCCTAAAGCAAGATGATCTAGAACTTAGTAGCACCTCAGTAGAGAACCCAATCTACTCCCAAAATCAAGCTCAAGCACTCACAATTGTCTCAACGTTGATGGGAGTGAAGTGGTGAGAAACCCTAGGTTTTCTCTATGTTATCGACCAAATGAAACTAATGGTCGATTAGGGGGACATGTTAAATTTGAGGGGTTAATCGTAAAGGCGGGTCAAATATTTAATAGAGTACCAGAATTATTTCCACCGTATACAACCACATCAACAAACATTCAATGGATACATCGTGTGTATCCACGATACAAAAGTTTACTAGGTTACGAGGGTAATAACATACGAAAAATTAAGCATAGGAGTAATTAAAATCACGTATATTTAAGGTGTATGCTCATTAAAAATGATCAAATTCAAAGGGATCTTTAACTATTCTGCCTTTTTTTTATTTTTAAAATAACCATATGACATCTGGTACCTGATCACGCCCAACTCTAGTCCTAAAAAGGATAAGTGGTCGCTGCAAATATAATCCAGTCTAAAAGTCCGGAGTCGAATCCCACATAGAACTAAGGCTTAGATGTATCTGTTTAATATCACTAAGAAGATAAGATTGAAAATAAATAAACAGTTAAAAAACTAACTATGCTTGAATTGTAAACAATTGAAATAAGGTTTAAGGTAATGGTTTCCTCCATTGTTGATTTCCTTAGTTGTATGTTTCTTATAGCTTTGACTTAGTTGCCTCTATCAATCATGAACTCTCCGGCTATCATAAATCTCTCTCGAACAATTATGATAATTTACTAGACNCGCAGATACATAATAAATAGGAACGCTAATTGAGGATCGTTTCAATTAACCACAATCAAAATGTAGTTGAACAAATAGAGATAAACAACCAATTCAAAATTATATTAATATAACAACCAAATCATCCCCAACGGGTTTTACCAAAACCTTAGATTACGAATTAGCTATTCATAATAGTAAGTAAAACTACAATACTAAAAATCATAACCAACAATGAAAAATAGGAAGAGGAAGGAAAAACTTGTTGAAGAATTCCCCGCCTTGCTCTCAATGTGTTCTTGCCTCCTTAGGTCTAATTTGTATCAAAATATGTCCCCTCTGTGTTCTTGGCCAGCCTCCTTTGTTTAATATAGGGTTTAGGGCTTAAAATCCCGTGTTTTGCACTTTGATCCCTGAAATTTACGTGTTCTGCCGCGGTACCACCGCGGTTACGCCGGGACCGCGGCCAAATAGGTCCTCTAAATCTTTGGTAATGTTTTGCCGCGGTGTTCTAACGCGGTCCTACCGTAACCGCACTTTTTTACCCAGTTCCGTTTAAACTTTGGAAAAACATAAAACATGAAAGTTGTAGCTCTTTGAGTTAGCTTTCTAACCATATATTGTGGAGCCGAAATGGAGTTCTGAGAAAAAAGTTATGTCTATTTTACTAGATAATGTGCAATATATCTCCTCGAGTCTTCGTTCGTACTTAATTATCAAATTTGATCCCCGAATACGATCCCGGCTTAATTCCTTGAGCTTTTAATCAGACTTCAAAGCTCCAAATCACTTGAATTCATTTTATAACATCTATATAGCTCGAAATCACTCCTACAAGGCATAAAACACACCGTTAGTGCAAAACACTAGCGATTAAAGCACAAACTCAACTAAAGTGCAGTAAATTAGAGTGTAATAATCGACTAAAATACGTAATTCTAGCCTATCATCAGTACCCATTGGCCTGATCAATTCAGATATGCGCGTGTTGGACTCACTAAAGGGAAGCACTCTCAATAGGGGTTCCTCCGTTACCAAATACACTACAACAAATTTGATTTATAGCGACAAATATTTTTGTCATTAAAAAGCTTTATTTTGTCGCTAAATATCTTTTCTGACCAATTTTTTTTCACCAATTCTTCGTAGCCATAAATGGGTCACTAAAAGTTTACAAAGACGATTTAGTGGTTCGTCGCTAAATGACGTTAAATTAGCGACAAATTTGTTATTTCGTCCTCAAATATGTTGAATAGGTGACGAACTTGTTTGTCAGAAAAAGTTCAACTTTTTTGTAGTAGAAAATAACTTTCGTCACTAAATAAATTCTTAATACCGACGAAATAAATTTGTCACTAATTTTTATCTTGATTATCGACAATTCTAATTGTCTCTAAAGTGATATCTAATTTGTAGTTGAAAAATGTGATTTTGTCACTGAAGATATGCAAATTTTAAGAAAAAGATTATCATTTGTACACAAAAAAGTTTTCGTCCCTAAATGTATAGAATTAAAGACAAATTTGTTTGTCTAGGAAACAGTAACGAATTGTGACTGAAAGGTATTTGGCGATGATTATATAGGTTTTGGTACTATTTGCCATTTTTTAGATAAATGGATTATTTTAATATTTAGAATTTATAAATAATAATGAATATTCTATAATTTAATATAATAATTTTTTTGCAAATTTTACTGTTTAACGAACAAATTGTTAAAAAATGGAGAATTTTTATTTCTCATGGAGGATTAGTTACTATATTTGGGATTATGAGAATACAAAGATGAGGATATATACACAAAAACATGAGTAGAGGAGTAAACACCATGATATTTACACCGTATATTACAAAGATTTCGGTCTGAAATCCTCAACTAACATCAAGAAACTGCAACTAACACTTAATACATTACCACTTCTCAATTAAAAGAAAAAACTCAGCTATTACTTTAACCAATCCTATTTTAAAATCTTTTGATTCTTGACTATCTTTCTTGACTGCATAGTTTCTTTTGCTGTTTGCCACAGATCTCTTCTTGCTTGGCTCTGTCTCTCACCCATGTTTTGGCTTGAAGAGCCTCATGTTGGTGAAGGCATGACCTTGTTTGTCGGAGAAAAAAAATAGGCAAAGACATAACATCAACAGAAAAACATAGAAGATTAACGAGTTTAAATAAAAAGAGAAGAAAGACAAACCTATAGATCTTTCGTGAAACCGTCAATGGTGGCAGATTTTTGAAGAAACAGAGCTACTTTTTCATGGGAGAGAAGTCGGGAGATGTAAAACTGTAAATGAGTCTACAATTTTAATTTGTGGAAATGAGCATTTGATCTATGATGGGTATCTTTATTGATTGATTTCAGTTTCAATTCCCCAAGTTTAGGGATCTTACAAGAAAATAAGCCGATTATCTCGTCCACATTGTTATGCTAGTTGTTCTTACTTATCTAGCATTTTTATTTATTTGACGAAAAGAAATTTAAATTGGTAAAAGAATCAAAAGAGAGCTACTTAAAGTAAAAGATCAATTTTCAAATTCTATTAAAAAATATATGCTAAGGCCGAAATCTCTATATTTTGCAAGAAGCATTAGAAGTTAGAACAATACTTTTACATAATTCCCTTTTAAAATTCTTGTAATTTTAAGAAAATCAAACATTATGTTTTTTTTAAAAAAGATACAGCAAAAAAAAAAAAAAAATCAAAAGCTCCTTAGACTTTTTTTTAAAATTCCTTAGATTGTTTAGTTGAACCTAACATTATGAAAAATAGAAGAAAGTATCATTATTTTCAATGAATTTTCCTCTTTTCTTTCTCAATTCAAAAATATATTTAAAAAATAATCTCCTTAGAAATTTTTTATTATTAAACCTTAGGGTAAATTAGACTAAACACCTTTGTAATATGACTCAGTTGCAAATATATCTCTTGTATTTTAAATCAAACACTTACCCTCCTTATTCTATAAAAATATTATACGCAGTGACGGATCCAGGATTTTAAAGTAATGGGTGCTCGCTCCATCGCACATGCTACGGCCATAAAAAATAAAATTAAAAGACAAATCAGCGAGAAAGAGATATTTCTCGTTTTAATTATGGAACTAAAGAGGAAGCTAAGGGTTAAAGTATTAATGCAAATATTTTACTTTACTTCTACTTCCACGATGAATTAGATTAATGAGAAAAAAAAAGTCAAGGAAAAAAAAAGGCAAAGTAAGCAATGGGAAAATAAAAGGGGAAGTTAGATAAAGAAAAAAGAAAAAAAAAAGATCTGCATTGAAGAAATTAAAGAAACAAAGCCAGCGAGTAAAAGAAGAAACAAGAAGGGAATAAAACGTAAAAGAAGAATCTGTTAGCGTCACTGTGTTAAAAATAAACGATTAGAAAATAAAGAAAGGTAGAAGAATGAGAAATTTTCGAGTCCACAATTTGATTGTGTGTCCTTAAGGAATTTTAACCCCCTCACACGTTGCCAAGGTAATGAATTAAATCCTCCCAGGATAAAACGGAATAAACCTTCCTGCAACAGTGGCAATACAAACTGCAGGATTCCAACGAACTCAAAAACGGAGCAAAATCACACTTACGAATTGAGAGGGAGATATTGCGAAGTAGGATGCAATATATTCAGAAAGATAAGAGTTGTAGAGTGTATTTTCGTGTGTCTTAGATGCAGCCTTGCCTCACAATTTATAGGCAAATATCAGAAGAGGTGTCTTGAAAAGGTGCCTTTTCAGAAAATACGCGGCCTGCCGCGGTTCTACCGCGATCGCGGCAGAACCGCGGCCAGAGAGCCTTTCTGAATCTCACTGCCGCGGTTCTACCGCGATCGCGGCAGAAACGCGGCCAGCGAGGTTCTCTGATGCGTACTTTCAGTAGTGATTTGGTATTTAATTAATTATTGAATAATTAAATAAATTTTATCCAAAAATAATCTTATCAATCCAAAGCCAAAGCCGGAGCTGAGCGACGACGACGGCGCGAGGGTTCATTCTTTTCAACTCCTTTTAAGAGCTTTAAGAAATGATTCTATATATAAGCACACAAATGTGGTTGTCCCTCACCAATGAGGGACAAAGTGCAAGACAAAATTCACTTCTTCAAATTTTTATTTTCCCTCCATTTCCAATTCACATTTCTTCTACTTTAAAGCCAAATGGCTTAAAGTCTCCAACATAATCAGCAAAAGTTCATAAAAATGGCGCTATAAGCAAGGATCGAACTACCTCGAAGCTAGCAGCAGCTTTGATTTCCACTTCTTTTGCCAACGCACCCACCGTAGCTTTCGCTCAATGGGTGCTTTCACAGTTATATGTCAAAATTCTTAGAGTTTCTGTATAAGCATATGCTTGTCTAGCTGGGATCAATGGGCGCTCGAGCACCCACTCCACTGTATGTGGATCCGCCCCTGATTATACGAATATAACGACTCAGTAACAAATATACATCACCCCTATACATCGATATCAAACATTTATACTTCATACACTATGGACATCCTAAAATTTTATGATCGCTTAATTACAGTACACTTCCCTTATTCCCTATATTTTTATAAAAATATTTGAACCCCTTATATAATAAGAATCATGTTTCAAGATAAATGATCTTCCAACTAAGTGAATTTATGATAGTTTAAAGTGGAAAAAATAAATAAGCAAAATAAAATAAAAATAAGAAATTTTTATATAATAAAATATTATAATTTAAAAAATACTAATAGATTATGTGTTATAAGAAGCACACAATGTTTTAAAGGATACATGTTTCAAACAATATTTATCATCTCTTTTCGTGATGAATAATAGTATCGTGAATAATAATAAACCTAGTGTAATCTTACAAGTAGGGTCTTGGGATGATAGTATTTATCAAAATCCTACTCCTACCTTGAGAAGATAGAGAGTCTGTTTCTGATAGTCCCTCAGCTCCAGAAAAATAATAGTACTGTGAATTATTTCTTAATTTTGTTAATTTTTTTGAAAGCAAACAATTTTGGAGTTGTATTATATAATTTTGATTTATTTTTATAATAAAAAATTCATTTTTCAACTTATGTAAAAACTTTGTTGCATCTCAAACAACAATAGTTCAATAATAAAATGCGTAATCTTTAGAAATAATTTTTTTATTTTAAAAAAAAAAATGTTTCTTGATTCATTTACTTCTCAAGTTGTATAGTAGTACATTTCCTTTTCAAGATCATATTTTTTTAAAATAAGGGTTGTTATGACTTTATAGTTGATTATATTCATACATCATGGTATTTTATAAAAATTTGTCATACTTCATATATAACTTTTTGGATTTATGATATAAAAAACTGCCAATTCAAAATTTCTCTATTTTTTAAAACAATTTTGTTTTTATTTTTAAAATTAAAAAAATTATTTATTCCGAAAATATTATTGAAAATTATAGAATAAATTAAAAATTAAAAAATATATATCTTCTATTATACTATAAAAATAAAGTAGCATACAAAAATTTAAATAAAATAATATGCTAATAAAAGTTTCTATTAACAATCAATGATATAAAAATTAGACAATATAATAAAGAAAAATTCTGAACAAGCCTATTATTCGATGCCTATATAATTCTCATTAATTTAATAGAAATTTTATTAATTAAAATTTAGATAATATTATTGAGAAAAATAGGATAAAATTTAAAATAAAAAAATATTTTAAGATTAATAAAATATATATCTTCTATTATATTACAAAAAGAAAGTAGTAGACAAAAATATTAAACAAAAAAATATTCTAATATAAAATTTCTATTAAGAATGTAAAAATACTAAATATTGGATAAGTATAATAAAGAAAAATATAGAACAAAAAAGTTATTCAGTGACTATACAAGTCTCTTTAATTTAAAAGAGATTTAAATCATTAAAATTCAGACAAAATTATTGAAAATATTAGAATAAAATTTAAAATAAAAAAATATTTCAAGAGTAATAAAATATATATCTTCTATAATATTATAAAAAATAGTAGCAAATAAAAATATTAAATAAAGTAATATGCTAATAAAACTTTATATTAATAATGCAATTATATTAAATATTGGATAATATAATAAAGAAACCTACATAACAAAAAAGTTATTTGATGACTATATAATTCCCTTTAATTTAATAAAATATTATTCATTAAAATTCAAATAATGTTATTGACAACAACATAATAAAATTTAAAATAAAAAATATTATATATATATATATATATATTCTCTTATATTACAAAAAGAAAGGGAGCAGACAAAAATATTAAACAAAGTAATATGCTAATAAAAATTTCTATTAAGAATGTACAAATACTAAATATTGGATAATAGAATAAAAAAATATAAACAAAAAATTTATTCAATAACTATATAAGTCCAACAACAACAACAACTACCCAGTAAAATTCCACCAGATGGGGTCTGGGGAGGGTAATGTGTACGCAGACCTTACCCCTACCCGATAGGGCAGGGAGGCTGTTTCCGATTGACTCTCGGCTCAGAAAAAACGGAAAAAAAAAACAAGAAAAGACAACTCATTAATAACTCCAGTAGAAACCGTAATAGTAACATAAGCATAACAACCAAAAGATGAAAGACATGCAATAACAATAATCAGTATCTAACGCCCAGGGCTAAGATAAACAGCAAGTACAGAATGTATTCAGCATAAACTACAAGTTATCTAAGATCAACCCTAATCCAACCCTGCCTCACACCCCGGAATGAAGTAAGGAAAGTTCTACTACCCCATAACCTACAACCCTAATGCTTGACCTCCTATCAAGGGCCATGGCCTTGGACCATATAAGTCCATTTCAACTAATTCAATACCATCCATTTAGAAAAATAATACAATAATACTCGTATTATAGATTAAACAAAATTAAAATATTTTAGAACAAAAATTAGTGTATAAAGAGGAGAATAAATATAATGTTTATAATCTCACTTTAAATTTATTTGAAAAAATTAAATAAATAAATAATGCTCAAAATATTATTGATAAATTTATATATCGAAATAATTTGAGAAAGTCATACACGATAAAGTCACATTAAAATTTAAGAGTAATATTAAATTATATTAATTATATTATACTAAACTGGTTATTAATTAAAAAGTTATATGTGAATTTAATATTATTAAATAATGGATAATACGATTAATTAAGCAAGGAACAAAAAATGTCACGACCCAAAATCCATTAAAAGTCGTGATGGCACCGGACACCACTGTCAGGCTAGCCAACACTAAATAGTTAATTAAATTTTTATTTTTTTAATATTCCTAAAATCATAAATTTTCCTTCAGTGTAGCTAGTAAAAGATAATTTTTACAAAATAAATAAAAATATTTACAATTTCAATACTGAATATCTCATAATCATCCTAGAACCCGGTTCACGAGTGCATGAGCAATTACTAGGAAATAAAATGAAACGCAATAACTGTCAGGAATACAAATTGGAAAGAAAAGAAAATACAAATACTTTGAAGAAGACTCTGTTAGTTGCGGAACGTCTCATAAGATGCAGCTCACCTAAGTCTCTGTATCAGACCATTCACCGCGCCCACAAGGCCACTAGACCTACATATGCATGTACAACAAAAATATATAACAAATGTAGTATGAGTACGAAAATAATGCGTACCAATAAATATTCTATCTAACCTCGAAGAAATCCCTTTCGCGTTCGCGACCTACTGATCACGCGCAGCCCTAGACCTTCGCGTTCGCATTCCTTTCTACGCATCCGCGTAGGCCAAATGACCTTAGGCACAACTCTCCTTTTCCTTCTACGCATTCGTGATTACCCCTTTGCGTTCGCGCATGTACCTCAAGCAATACCTTCGCGTTCGCGACCTCCATGTCACGTTTGCGAAGACAAGAACTCAGCAGCCTCAAACTTTCCTCTTCGCGAACACGGGATACCCTTCGCGTTCACGATGAAGGAAAGAAGATACCAGCAACAGCAGTCCAAAATAGCCCGAAATGACCCGGCACCATCCCGAAATACACCCGAGACCCCCGGGACCCCATCCAATCACATAAACCAGTCTCACAACATGCCACAAAGGCCTTAAATCACATCAAACAACATCGAAATCATGAATCACACTCCGATTCGAACTTAATGAACTTTAGAACTTCAAACTTCTACATTCGATGCCGAAACCTATCAAATCGCGTCCGATTGACCTCAAATTTTGTACACAAGCTATGATCCACATTACGGACACACTCCAACTTTCAAAATCGGAATTTGACCTTGATATCAAAAAGTCCACTTCCGGTCAAACTTCTCAAAAACCTTCAAATTTCTAACTTTCGCCCAAACGACTCCAAAATGACATGCGGACCTCAAAAATTACTTCCGGACGCGCTCCTAATTCCATAATCACTGTATGGAGATATTCTCAGACTCGGAATCCCAAACGGACATCGATAACATTAAAATGCACTTCAATCCAAATTTATGAAATTCTTCCAAGATGTTAACTTCCACAATAGGCGCCGAAACGCTCCCAGGTCATCCAAAACTCGATCCAAACATACACTCAAGTCCGAAATTATCATACGAACCTGCTAGAACCTTCAAATCCTGATTCCGAGGTCGTTTGTTCAAAAACTCCATCTTAGTCAATTTTTCCAACTTAAAGCTTCCGAAATAAGAATTTTCTTTCTAAATCATCTCCGAACTTCCTGAATTTGAATTCCGACCATACGTACAAGTCACAATACCTGAAGTGAAGCTGCTCATAGCCTCAAACTGCCGAACAACGCGCTAGAGCTCAAAACGACTGGTCGGATCATTACAAAAAATATAAATTTAAGGGAAAATATAAAAATATAAGATTTATAATTAAAATTATGATGAGAAAGGTCGTACATATACACATACGTAAAATCATAATTAAAAAATAGTCATAATTGAAGAATACTAAAAAAAAATCAAGTGATATCGTAAAAATATATATATACTAATTAAATTTCTCGGATAGGAAATTTTAGTTAATAAATAAAACTCATAATTTTACAATAAAAATATGAAAATTCTATTCGAATATTATACATTAAAAAATATATTATATATGTAGCACAAATTACTAATTATTAAAAATATTGATAGATTTCTTGCAAAAATAATAAAAGCCCTATCTCTTTATACTTTTGATGAATTAAAAATGATAATATAGTAAAAAATAATATTATATTATATAAATATTTAGTAAAATACAATATGAGAAAACTAATCAAATAGTACAATAGAAAAGAATATACTAAAAGAAGGGGTCAAGATAATTTTATGATATTTATATTTTGAAATAATTAATAAAAAAATAGCATACAAGAAAATTATTGATAAATTTTGACAATTGAAGAATTTTGAACACTATAAAATAAGTTTTAAAAAAATATTTCAGAGTAAGAAAATCTATATCTATGTAATATTAAAGAGAAGTAGTATCAAAATATTAAGCCAGTTGACAAGTTAATAAAAAGTCATATTAGTAAATATATAGTACTAAGTACTTGCTAATTTAATAATAATAAAAAATAAATAAACAAATAATTTATTTGAGTAGTATATAATGTTTATCTTTTGAATTTGTATGGATTTGTTATATTAAATAATTAAATAACAACTAATTTTTATTAAAATAATATATTATATTAGATCTTGATTTTATAAGATTAGTATTCTGTTAAATTATTCGTATTGCGCGGGTTCTAACACTAGTTAGTGATAAAAAATGAAGTCACAATAAATACAAAATTTTATGGCTAAAAATGTACCTATTAACGACAGAGTCTATTTTGTCACTATTTTAACAATAATTTTTTAGTGACGGTACTTTTCTCGTATCCAAACTTTAATTAAAGTTGAGACAATAATTTTGTCACAAATTGCCTGCATATATTATCACTAACTGTGTATATTATTAGTGACAAAAGCTAAAGTCACAAATGAATATAAAATTTATGTCAAAAGTTTGTACGATTTAACTATAAATTTTATTTTGTTTCTATTTTAATAATATATTTTTAGTGACGAAACTTTTTTGTATCCAAACTTTAACTATTTGTTTTAGACAAATGCTGGTTTGTCACAAATTATTTGCAGCATCAGTGACGAAATTAATTGTCACTGATAATTTATTTTTTTGGCTAATGTTTCTCAATAATTGGTGCCAACCCATATTTTTAGTGGGAAACCTTAGTAGACAAAATTTTTGCTACGAAGTTCGTGTTTTGTCACTAAAAGTATATGACTCATGAATTTAAGTACGAAATGTAATTTTTGTCACAAAAAGTAAATAATTAGTGACAAATTTTCTATCGTAGCTATTAATTTTGTGGTTAAAAATCATAATTGTTGTAGTATACTCAAAACCGAAACCTCTAATTTTTCAATCACTCCCCACTAATGAATTCACATTAACGCTATGTAGGGCCCATTAAAGAGGGAATTACTTCCTATGAAGTGCTCCATAGTCCATACCGAGAGTTTCTTCATTCTCATATTTTGACTCAGTTGTGGTAGTGGAAGACTTAAAGCACAAACCAATTATAATTTCCTCGTCTATGGGGTTTGGCTTTTGGCATATTTTTGGATCCCAACTATTTCTATATATAAGAGTTTCCTGACTACATTTAAGGCAAACAACCAGCACATATATAGTACTCCAAAACACAACTAAAACAGAACTGATTGAACCATATATATTCAGAAAAATGTTGTTATCAGTTGCGTTATTTTGTTTATTTGGGTTGGTTTTTCATTTTTACAATTCACTTTTAACAAAGCCAAGAAGGCTCCAATCAGCTCTCAGAAATCAGGGGATATTTGGACCTCAGCCAACTTTTCTTCTTGGAAACATATTGGATATAAAAAAATCACGTAAGGCAGTTGCAAATGGAGATTTGCATTCCCATAACTGTGGAGCAGCTCTTCTGCCTTTCTTTGATCAATGGCAGAAACAATACGGTATGTTAAAATTTTAAGCTGGTGGAAACGAGAGAATACATTTTTGTTTACTTAATTATATCTTCAATGGCTTCTGATGTAACGTGGTGGCGAGACTTGAAACTAAAATCTTTTTATGCACTAGTGCCACATAAAATTTCATCCGAAAGCAGAAAATATATATTTTGTTAATTATGTCTTCAACATGGCTATCACACGTAAAAATTTCCTTTTGATGGATGAAGACCTTGTCATGAGTGACCATTTTATTTTTTTATGTAGGTCCAAAATAATTGTCCATTTATATAATAATGAAGTAATTACTTTTATTTTTCTAAAATTTGCCTTTATTTGCATATTCTAATATGTCAAGGTAACAATTAATTAAAGTTAATTTAGTGAATATATTTTTTTTTCTTTAGGAGTTCATATTTTCTTAATGGGTGGGTCAAAGACAAAATAATCACTTGTTGTGGATCGAACGGAGTAGAAATTTAAACCGTAAGAGAAAACACACTTATATTTGTTTAATCATGTCTTCAGTGTGGTGTTCTTGAAAAATACTACTTTCTCTTTTTTGGTTTCCCACCCGGTGTCCGGTACCCGTATTGGAGTCCGATTACAGTGGCGGATGGAAATTATTCTGTGATAGGGAATGGAACTTGCGACCTACCGTCACTTTTGACACCCCTTGACCATTACACTGGGAGTTTGTCTTGTGTCAAGATTGTCAACCCATTGTATGTATTCAATTTTTAAAAAAAAATACCTATCTACACAGTATTATTTTCCGGCGAATGGGTGTAAGTTGACACGCCTCGGACAAGGGTAGCTCCGCCCCTGCCCGATTATATCCGGATTCGCGCTGTGTAGGGTGGGGGGAAGTGCACCAAGGATTTTTGTTGATTCTCTGCTGTATCAGAATTACTTTTTTGTAATCTTAATTTTTTTTTGGCTTCTAATTTTATATTTTATGGATGAGCATTGAGCAGGTGATGTATTCATGTTTTCTCTTGGAAACACACTAATAGTGCATGCAACACAACCAGAAATGGTAAGAGAGATTACTACTTGCACATCCCTTGACTTGGGTAAGCCAACCTATCAAGCAAAAGAGAGGGGTTCTTTGCTAGGCAATGGAATCCTAACGTCAAATGGACCTTTTTGGGCACATCAGAGAAAGATTCTTGCTCCTGAGTTATATTTGGAAAAAGTTAAGGTAAAAAGTATTTAAATTATATGAACTCGTAGTAGCGATGGCGAAATGGATAAAACAAAAACAGTAATCTATCCATATTATCTACTAAAAATGGTTGAATAATGAACCTTTTAAACGGGTCAAATATAGATAAGAACCATATTATCCACTTAGGGGTCGTTGGATATGAGGGATAAGGTAGGATAAGAGGTGGGATTAAATTTACACTGTATTTTGTTGGCAGTATAAATTTATCCCGGAATAAATTTATACCTCCCTCCAACCAAACAAGGTATAAATTTAATTCTAGACTTAATCCAAAATATCCCATTTTATCCTACCTTATCCCATCAAATGTGAGATTATTTTATTCCATCTGTCATGTGGAATAAATTAGTCCCGGAATTATAATCTCGGAATAATTTAGTCTGCGTACCAAACGACCCTTTAAAAAATGGATAACCAATAGATAACTAATGACTTTTACTTTTATATTTATAAAGTCTTCAGAGACTAGTAATTCTCCCAAAAGTGATCGTATTCAAAAAGTCATGGATAATATGGTTTCCCGTATTATCCGCCAGCTAACCCATTTACTATCTGTATTAAATATAGGTCTGGTGGGATGAAATACATTTTTGCATTGCCCGTTTTGACCCACCTATAATCGATCCGACCTGCCAGTTTGACACCCATAATCTACAACATGTTGTAGTAGGCGGTTCAACTCTATAATTGTCGACGAAGTTATTGATATTCATGCCATTTTGAGTTGTTGCAGGTTATGATAAATTTAATGCAAGATTCTGCATTAACATTGTTGAATACATGGAATAATCAAATTGAAGCTCAAGGTGGGATCGCTGATATCAAAATTGATCCGGACATGAGAAGTTTTTCTGGAGATGTAATTTCTAAAGCATGTTTTGGAAGCAATTTTTCGAAAGGAGAAGAAATCTTTTTAAAGCTTAGAGCTCTCCAGAAAGCTGCTTCCAAAAGGGTCCTGACTACTGGAATTCCAGGCATAAGGTACATTTTTCATCTATATTGATACATATATAATATAACTATGGGTCAAGTTGAGGTTAGCTATAAGAATCCTCACTAACCAAGTCCAATTTTTCGTTGGTAATGATATGCTGAAAATTTGACTGGTGAGTAAGGGCGGAGCTAGGGTGGCTGGAGGGGTTCAAACCCCGCCGAAAAATTTACTAGACATACAAGGTTAAAAAGTATTTTTTTACGTATATATAGTAGAGGTTGAATTCTCTGAACTTATTCGATTGTTTACTTCTTTATATTTTGCATTCCCCTGGTAAAAAGTCTGGTTCTATCATAACTGGTGATCAAGCAGTTTCTAAACATTAAAGGTAGCAAATAGGTGGGCTAGGTCAGATCAAAATTGTTTAAATTTATAATTGTCATAACCCAACCACCCAACACGAAATCAAAATGTGTTTTTCCTAAATTATGAGTTTAAATTCTCTTAAATTTACATACTTTTCAATATTCTCGAATTTTTATTTTGTATGTTTGGATTTGAGTTTCAATTTAACTCACGTGTTATACTATTCGATCTATTTTGACCCAATAGTTTGACGGCTCATTTCTGGTCAACCCGTTGGGTCATACCAACAAATCGGTCATAATTTAACCCGTTTAAACTTGGACGAATTCAACGGGTAACTAAAAAATAGATTAATTTTTCCACCACTTGCTTGGACTGAGCTGTACGAAGTCGCTCTTGAATCATTTTAACCTTCTCTAAAGCATCACAGACAAAATTAATGCCTAATAATTTAGCCTTACACGGATCCCTAATAATTTAGCCTTACACGGATCAAACCCGCCCCGCCATGACCGTGCCTCATTTTTTGACATTTTATGACCATAAAATTGGAATTCTGCCCGATTTTCATATTTTCGTGTGCTATAACCTTTATGACCATAAAACTGAAATTCCGCCCGATTCCCATATTTTCGTGTGCTATAGCCCACGACTTCCGCCATGGGCTCGGGTCCCCGGACCTGGATCACCTAAAAATTTTCCGGGACTATACAACATTCACTCAAGCTCCTTTCTTGGATGGAACAGGTATCTTCCTACCAAGAACAACAGGGAGACATGGACCTTAGAGAAAGAAATCAAAGAATTAATCTTGAAAATAGTGAAGGAAAGAAGGGAAGCTGGATCTGAAAAAGATTTACTACAAATGGTTATTGAAGGAGCCAGAAATAGTGAACTAATTAGAAATGATACATTAATTGATCATTTCATAGTTGATAATTGCAAAAACATATATTTAGCTGGCTATGAGACTACTGCTGTTGCAGCTACATGGTGTCTCATGCTTTTGGCTGCAAATCCAAATTGGCAACAACGTATTCGTGCTGAGGTACTACAAATTTGTATGGGTCGAATTCCTGATGCTGATATGATTCGAAAGATGAAACAGGTACTCACAGACGGATTCAGAATTTGAAATTTATAATTTTTTTTTATCTCAAGTTATATATCTGAGTTTACAGAAAAATACTTAATATATATCTGAATCCATAAGTTCCGTAGTAGATCCGCCCCAGGTACTTATGAGGGTTAGTTTCATAAATGATCATTGAATTAAAAGTTTTTTTTTTTTTTTGCAAAAAAGTTTCAACACTATATCTCATAATAAAAAAAAACATCAATTGTAACTATATTTCGCATAAAATAAAATAGCTAGAAATTTATCAATCCGGTAACAAAACTTATATATAAATGGCATTTTCGGCTCCAGGTTGATGAATTTTTGGCGATTTCATTTTATGCAAAATATATATAGGAAAAAAATTGATGTTCTTTTTGTGGTTAATATATTTAGTTTTATGACATTGCTGCAATAGAATTTTAGTTCATGACTATAGATGTACCCGTAACATTGGGGTAGATTAGCGAATATTTATTTTGTCATAAAACTTTAAACTAAAAAAGTTAATTTCAGGAGAATTAAAGACTTTGTATCCTAAAAAATTAATCTGAAAAATTGAAATTTAGGATACAGCGGCTAATTCCTAAATGGCAACCCTTTAGAATGACTACATGGCGTCACTTCTACTGTAAAATTAACCCATCATTATTACTCCAAAACCTTGAATTTTTAACTTTCTAATTAATGTTAAAATTAAATAAATTGCAATATAATATGGATTAACACATGTTAGTTTTTAACCTGATTTTGCAGTTAACAATGGCTATTAACGAATCATTGCGTCTTTATCCACCAGTAGCAGTGGTATCAAGGGAAGCCTTAAATGAAATTAAATTTGGAGGTATTAATATTCCTAAGGGAGTGAATCTTTGGACTATAGTGACAAAATTACACACAGATCCAAAAATATGGGGAAAAGATTCTTACAAATTTAATCCAGAAAGATTTGCAAATGGAATTAAAGGTGCTTGTAAATTTCCACATGTGTATATGCCTTTTGGTGTTGGACCAAGGGTGTGTTTGGGACAAAATTTGGCTATGATGGAACTTAAAATACTCATTTCTTTAATTTTGACCAAATTTTCTTTCTCTATTTCCCCAAAGTATATTCATTCTCCAGCTCTGAATTTGGTTATTGAGCCTGGAAATGGTGTGTATCTATCAGTGAAGAAGTTGTGATCAATTGGAGCTCAGATGTAATTGAGTGTTAGCTCACTTGGTGAACTTTCTGTCTTTCACAGTTGAGGTGGAGGGTTCAAACCTCATCAGTAGCGTAACATTATCTTTCCCTTTCTCCATCCTCTCCCTCGATGTAACAACTTATTTTAAGAAAAAGTGGCACTCGGATACTAATTTTCCATTAGTTTTTTTATTGTGTGTATTTGTGCAACAATGTAGCTATGTATAAGTTTTGATGCATATTGAGTTTTATTATTATGTCATTCTACATATTTTTATATGTTTTCAGTAAATAAATGTAAGTCGCATCAGTTTTATGACAGTATATACTAAAGAACCACGGTCATGACTGTCTTTTGTAATGCTAGTAAATACATGTATCGAGTTAAATGCAAAATTGTATAACTTGCTTTTCTCTCTTAATATATTTAATGACAATGGTAGGTTTTCTCTCGCTTAATAGTCTTAGTATATGAATCAATTTTATCACTTTTTACCAAGACCAATTTTAAATGCCAGAGGGTTGTTGATTCCTAGAACATGGGAATTTAATTTAATTTGTATAATAGAGCATATTTGGTAATATATATATATATATATATATATATATATATATATATATATA
>MU664759.1:20444-49761 GCA_026770625.1 Nicotiana glauca
TGTGTGTGTGTGTGTATATATATATATATATATATATATATATATATATATATATATATATATATATATATATATATATATATATATATACCATCTCTTAATCTGTAAACAACCCCTCAAACGTATATATTAACCATCAAATGTATAAACAATGAATTTCTCAATATTTCGGCAACATTTATCCAGCCATGTAGAGATTGTTGTAAACATCAAATGATCAATTACAATCACCAATTTAGACATTTGGGCTATAATACACAAGTTTACATAAGAGATTTTTCACCGGATAGGGTAAGTTTTTCAAGTGCAGCCCGATGCTACTAAAAATTAGGGAAAAATCGACCAAGCCATACCGACCAACGTTGGTTGGTCAACAAAAGCGACCAAAAAATCGTCCAACACGGAGGAAAACTACAAAAAAAATATTTTACATTTTAAAAAAAATTACCTGACCAAAGTTGGTCGGTATATTGGTAAAATATTTGACCGAAGTGGTCAGACTTGCTTACTCAATTCCTTGGTATGCAAGCTCAGATCATAACTCTCCTTTCTACTGGAGCTTTTCCGTTGCCCCGGTCTGGCGAGTCATAGCCCGAGGCTCGACCTCCACGTGATCGTTCCTCTCGTCCTCCCCGTGATCATTCTTCCCGTCCTCCACAAGATACTTCTCTATACCTTCTTGTAGATGAAAGTTCATCAGATGGTGATAATGATGTTGTAGAAAACACCCCTTAACCAATACTTTGATATAATTTGAACTAGACTAATAGAACTAGTTTTGAATTAGATTAAACAATTTTTAACTTGTTGTAATTAGTTTTTGCTTGGTTTTGGATTGTGATGTTCAATTGAACTTTAATTTGTTAGTTTTAAAGTATTAATTGGACGTTTGGTTGTTGTTATTGTTGGATATTTGGTTGGATTTGTGGTGAATTAGGGGTTTTATGAGGTGAATTGCTGATTATTAGATGTGAATTGGGGGTATTGGTATGCTGTTTTTATTTGGCAGGCGGTGTAGCTACGAAAACAAACAATTTATGCCAAAATTAAACCCATAAAAACGACCAACTTTGATCGCTAAATAATAATAATAAAAATTAAATTGCACATTACCGACCAATGTTGGTCGGTTAATATACAATGAATTCCCAGAATTCAACATTACCAACCAACTTTGGTCGGTTTTCTGCCTGCACTGTTCAGTTTACCGACCATCGTTGATCGGTATTTTCAAATTTTAATTATTTTAAAAAAATATATTTTCCATTACCGTCCAAAATTGGTCGGTTTTATTTTAAATTTTAATAATTTATAAAAAAACATATTTTCCAGTACCGGCCAAAGTTGGTCAGTATAAAAAATTAATAAATTTAATACACCGACCAACTTTGGTCGGTAAAATTAAATAAAATAATATTCTGACCAATTTTGGTCGGTAAACCAATTACATTGTCAGATGGTCGTTTAAAGCATACCGACCAATTTCTGACCAACTGTGGTTGGTATGCCCTTTCGACGTTCAAAATACCGTTCGCACCTAAATAGTCACATTTTGAACGGTTATTCATGCAGGGTCGGGGTAGAGCCGCACCCCTGTGTTGGGGTAAGTTAATACCAAACAAAATTGTGAACTTTCGATTATTTTTCTCCCTCAAATAAGTATTACAGTACTACGAAAGAGAGGGAGTTCAGAGTTTTTGCGGAAAAGATGGATTACATATGGTTATCGTGCGATTTTGAAGCACCCTGTGGCGCTCAGTTTGTTAGACTCTTTGAATGATTCAGTAACAGTCTAAAAACAAGAGTTGGATAGCTAACCTATTACACTATTGCATGATAGATAGAGAAAGAACAACAAACGAAGGAGAAAACCTAACTGCAATCTTCACTTTTCAACGCAACAAAAGCAATCAGACAGATCTAAAACTGCTATAGTAGAACGAACGAAAACACATAGTATAAAAAAAGGGGCTAATCGATCAAGATTCACGGACCCAATTGTTGTCACTTCGACCCTCCTACACAGTAAGAATGATCATTTTTACTTTTTTCTATGGGTACTTGGAGTTTTGAGTATTCTATGACATACCGTTTCTGGGTTCAACTGAACATCATTGCTTTTAATTAGTTCAACGTATATGCCATATGGAAAAAATATATATACATATGATTAGATCACACTTATTCTAGACTTACTGACTTTAAATCTTGAATTCGCCTTACTTGGATAACCGCATGCATCTTTGCATGCATGTCCATTGAATTTTTTTTTGTCGTTGTTTCGTGGAGGAAATGGTTTCAGAATCTTCTGTGGAGAAAAAGCAAAAGGCCAATCTTGGTCGCAATGATTCTTCTTCGTCATCATCAACAGATGAAAATGACTTTAGACGCCCTGTACACAAGAAGTTTCACCTCTTTGGCCGTCATAAATCTCTTCACGCTGCTCTAGGTGGTGGCAAACGTATGTTTCCTCAACTTTTAATTCTTGTTAGTCATGTGTATCATTGAGTTTTTAATTTTAATTACCTTTTAAAGTTTGATGGTAGGTCTATTTTTACCTTATTATATTATCTCAAGCATATATGATCCTTTAAGTTTCGCCAGTTGAACTAATAGTGCTCAACTTTTGCAAACTTAAAGGATCATACATGTTACGAGTACTATAGTAAGGACGAAATAACACTTGTCCCCAAACTTAAGGGACCATTTGGGTTAAAAACTCTACTTTTTTGGTCATTCTTGGGTGGCCTTAGGTAACTGATTAACTGTTATTGATGCTGAAAATGAATGGATCAGTGGCTGATATTTTACTGTGGAGGAACAAGCAGATATCAGGAGGATTATTTGCTGGTGCAACTATCATATGGTTTCTGTTCGAGTGGATTGGTTATCATTTACTCACTTTTATTTGCCATTCACTCATAGTTTCCTTGGCCATCTTGTTCTTTTGGTCCAATCTCTCCCTCTTTGTCAACAAGTTGGTTCACTTTCCTTTGCCTAATTACAATTATTACTTTTTATGCTGCTACTTTCAGTTTTTCAATTGAGTTTAAGTTATATGCATTGTTAAAGAAGGAAATTTTATACTATCAGGTCATCGTTATCCGTTATAGCAGGTAACGTGCCTTATTTTCAGGATTAAAAATTTCGTGGCATGCCTATGTCAATGGCACAAAGTCGGTCGTGGCAGGTTACTATGGCATGAGCCATCACGACTACTTGGAATTTTGGTTTGTGACAACTGCCGCCGCCGTCATTGTCTCCGGCGAAGCTGTTTGGCCGGCGGCCCTCATATTCAGCCAGAATTGAGCAGGAGCCGGAGCCCTAGGTTGTAGCCCCTACCAATGGTAGGGGCCGGGCAAGGCTAGATCCCAGCCTAGAGTACGTGCAGTGGCACCTACAGCTGCTCGCGCTTGTTCCAGAGCAGCGTTAGTAGAGCCCTACATTTTAAGGAGGTTTACCTGTAGATATTCTTTGAGTGACCTGATAGTGTAAAAAATTATTTACATCGTCCGACGAGTAGAACTTAAGAGTCTTATGCTTAAATGTTACTACAAAACTAAATTTCATGGCAGGAGTTTAATAGAGTTTCCAAAGATTGAATTACCAGAGGAACCGTGGACGCAAGTGGCTCTTCTACTGAGGGACCAATTCACCTGTGCATTTGGTATCTTTCGAGAAGTAGCATCTGGAAATGATTTGAAGAAGTTTCTTTATGTACCAATTTCCCACAACCTGAACTTGGTTAATTTTACCTTACTCTTGAAGTTTCATTGCTATTGTGACAAGTTCATATGATCATGTGTCCATCTGCAGGCAATTTTTGGCTTGTGGATTGTTTCCATTGTTGGAAGGTGGTTCAATCTTCTGACCCTTGTATACATCAGTAAGTTCTCTATATACTTCCATTTTTGTTTCTGTTGGCTGCAGAAGCCTAACTTATGAAATTTCCTTACCGGTGTGTAGGGGTGGCAAAAATGGTTAAAGAAAACAATTAATTATCCATTGAAAAATATATTGGATAATGAACTTTTAAACGGGTTAAATATGGATAAGAACCATATTATCTATTTAGAAAATGGATAACCAATGGGTCTAACTTTTACATTTGTAAAGCTTTAAATTGGGGGTTTCTCAAGTTAGGGATACTAAGAATTCTCCCAAAAGTGATCACATGCAAGAAGTCATGGATAATACAGTTACCCATATTATCCGTCTTAATCCTTTTTTATCCGTATTAAATATGGGTCGGGTTGGATAATTTACCCGTATTTTCATCACCCATTTTGATTTGAACCATATCCGACCTGACTCGCCTGTTTGACGCTCCCATTGGTGTGTGGAAAAATGCAGTGGTTTGATCATTGTATTACCTGTTTTTCTTACCTTTCAATGTGGGCATGTCCATGTGGAGTTTTTGCTAACACCGACAGTGTAAAAAATTTTACACTATTAGGTCACCTAAAAAATAAGTACATGTTGCCGTCCCATAATAAGTTAGATTAATGAACTGGAAAATAAGGCATGTAATTGCTATAACAGGTTAAAATATAATGTCAATATATATAGGTTAATAGTCTCTTTGGCGAAGGTTCTCCACTGCCAAAAACACTTTTTCTTTTAAAGCATTTTTTTTTTCAAAGTTGAAGTGTTTGGCCAAGATTTTAGAAGGAAAAAATGTGCTTTTGAGTAGAAGCAGAAGCAGAAGCAGAAAAAAATAATTTCTCCTAAAAGCATTTTTCTGAAAAGTAATTTTGAAAAAGATACACTTATAAGCACTTTTTCAAAGCTTGGCCAAACACTAGTTGTTGTTCAGAAGTGCTTTTCAAATTAGTTAGCCAAGTACAAACTGTTTCTCATCGAAAGTAATTTTGAGAAAAACACTTCTCAAAATAAGCTGATTTTAGAAGTTTGGCCAAACAGACTATAAATCCAGATGCTGATAGCATTTTTATCGCTCAGTGTTCCAATCTATAATTAGCCTTAAAAGTTCCTCTCTAAGAGCAGTAATCTTTCACATTTTTAGTATTTCTAGTCTAGTGATAGATAACAGATCTAACAGTCTTATTACTGTAGACAGTGGAAAATAATCTCAGCAATTGTAAATAAGGACAAGATTGGGGTTAAAAGATCCCAAGTTTTTTACATCGTTTGTCGATAAGATTCACCAAGATAACCAATTGTTCTTTTTTGGACAGTATTTGTCATGCTGTTGACTGTACCATATTTCTATGAGAAGTATGATGATCAAGTAGATGCCTATGGAGAAATGGCCATAAAAGAGCTCAGAAGACAATACAGTCAATTGGATGAGAAAGTTCTTCAGAAACTACCAATTCCTTTCCTTAAAGACATTAAACAGGACTGATGAAACTCTTCTCTCAGGCAGATATTGCTTCACTTCAAGAATACAATGCAGCCTTTCATGTATTGGAAAGAGGTGATGAGGCAGCACATGTCACGACTTGAGCTTTCTGAGGACATGGCCCTTCATAGGAAGGTGTGAAGATCGAGTATAATGATTGAAAGTTAGGAGTTAGTTGAGCATTTTCCTATTTAGTACTGGGTGTGAGGCTCTGATAGTGTTTTGTGTTAATACTATTTTTCCGTTTTCATATTACTGTGCCATCGTTACTGGTTATTGTTGTTTCCATCTATTTTCTAGTTCTTACGATGTTGGTATAATCGTTCTAGTCCTTGTTGACTTGCTGTTACTGATCTATTGTCTCTTTTAGTCTTCTTGAACTGATGATCTATCGGATACAGCCTCTCTACTCCTACGGGGTAGAGTCTGCGTACACACTACCCTCCCCAGACCCACTTGTGGGAGTTTAATGGGTGGTGGTTGTTGTTGTTGTAGTAAGCAGTCCTAAATGTTATAACACTCAGTTTTATCTTGCAATATTGGCTAATTTATCCACCTGTTCTTTTCCTTTCTTTCACGCGTTTGTTGGTTGAGTTTCACTTCTATACACTGATAGAGTAGAAAAAAAATTTACACCAACATGTTCAATTGCTGGCAATTTCCATGAGAACAACAATATTTGATATGCAGTAGTCAACAACTAAATGCATGAAACAGATCAAAGGTGATCAACCAAATAAACACAAGTAGAACTGCAAGTTAAAATGGAATGGCATACAGGAAATTGGGATTGAATAATTGACGGAACTAACAAAAATCTCTTAATTCACATCAGAGTTCAGAACCGACAGAAAAGAACCTTCAAAAAGAATATTCAGTCGCTAGACAAGCTCGATGTACGCCATTGGTGCATTGTCCCCTCGCCTCGGTAGAGTTCTTATAATCCTAGTGTATCCTCCATTCCTCTCCCCATATCTTTCTGGGACTTCAGCAAACAATGCGTGCACTATCTGCTTCTCGTAGATGAATCCAAGGGCTTGCCTTCTCTTATGAAGAGAACCATCCTTTGCCATCGTAATCATTTTGTCAACATATTTTCTAACTGCCCTGGCCCTCGCTTTAGTGGTCTTTATACGCCCGTGCTTGAGGAGTTGAGTCGTGAGACCTCTCAAAAGTGCCCGACGCTGGTCAGGAGGTCTATTCAGTTTGGGCACTTTCCTACCATGTCTCATGGCAAAAACTCGGCCACCATTATCAATCACAGTGAATGAGTGCTCAAAGCTTGTTGAATCTGCAATATAGATAAATTGAAGGTGTAAGAATGGTAGAGCAATACAACTTAACATGCAAAAGCTGCAAATAGTAAAATAATTTTTTTTTTTTTAATTTATGAGGTAAGTAAATTGCATTAGAAAAGGCATCAAGAAGATGCAAATTTACGAGAGGAATCAATAGCTAGCTCCAAGTAAAATAAACTTCTTTTTACAAAGGCAAGAATAGAATTAAGAAAATAAGTAATCTGCAAAGTTCAGAAAAACCAGAGTTTTCACTATGTATTCACACTCTCTTAAGTTTACAAATGACTGCTGAGGCATTTTCAAATCTCAGACATGAACATCTTCAACATGATGTCTCAACATCATCGTTTAATCAGTTTGCTTAAGCCTCTCTCTTTTTTGTTAACATTACAATTATCAGAAGATCCATAAATCAGACTCTATGTAAGTTAGATAAAAGATCCTAAAAGAGCAGTATTGACTTAAGCAACATTACAACGAGAGGCACAGATATGTGCACTCTGTACAGAGAAAGATGTTCACCGACTTCTTGATAACATCAGGCATGGTATAGACCAACTGAAAAGCACCTATACATTTTAACTTTGACTGCGAGTAAACAAGAGAACTAGGTGTGAAGAGGATACAACCTTACTCTTTTCCAGTTCCAAAACCCATAAGACATTTGTACTATGTTATGTTACCTAGTTCACAGATGTTACAGCTTCCACATTTGAATTATTTTATTCTTGACACTCCAAGAGAAAAATAATGACTTATCCTGTTAAGTACCTAAAGCATCCCCTTTCGTAGAAGTGTCTTGATTACCATATCGCAATAGCAGCCGCTATCAATAACATCTTCGCACCAGCCCCACCTCAACATCCCCCAACTATGAAAAGAGAAGAAGAGATAAGAAAGCCTCCTTTATGCAAATTGGTACCGTTCCATAGATCGAATGCATCAAGGGAGTGCCTTCGAACCAATGGCGGAGGCAAGAATTTTAATCAAGTAATTCAAAAGAAAAATGATCTCTTGCGTCTAGTGGATTCAATAAAGGGCAACTTGGTGCACTAAACTCCCGCTATGCATGGTGTCCGGGATTTTTCACCTATATGCACAGTATAATTTTTCAGCAAAGAGTAAACAATTAAACATGGCTATGGCGTTACTTCCAACTCCACAAAATAAGATAAATTGGGTTCCCTTAAACGAAAAAGAGTAAACTTTTGTGCCTTCACATGCAATGGGAAACAAACTAATACACTATGCAGCAATTTCAATTGGATGCCAATACCCACTCAGAAACACTAACATAAGACCCAAAAAAATTGTAGGCAATGGCGGAGCCAGAATTCTAATACGATTCAAATAATGCAAGAATGCAGCATCTTAGATTAGAACTAGCAACATAAAGCAAATTTCCAGCCACATTCGTCCGTACACTAGAAGCTTCCTTATGTTAAATGAATTGAACAATTTATATCTACAACAATAACTAAGTCTCAGTCACAAACTCATTGGGGTCGGCGCAACAATTTATGAATTATACATATACAAAAAAGTTTCAATACATGTAGCTCCACCCTAGCAGCATGAGTAATCCAATGCCTTCGACTTGAACTCTATATATATACACAGTTGATTTTTTTTTCTTTTTCTTAAAAGAAAAAGAATTATTCAAAATAATGGATACATCTCTTTGCACAATTTGTAAAAAAAAAAAAATTACCCTGGGAAGAAAGGGACAAGAGAGGATGGAGGGGAGCAAGACCGACGAAGGAGTGAAGAAGTCTGGAACTGGAACTGGACTTGGGCTTGCAAATCCTGAAACAAGAAGGGGATGGCCCACAAGAGAATCGAAGCGAAGAGCTCGAAATTGGTTGAATAGAAGGAAGTGCAGATTTCAGAGAAGACATGCTCCAAGTCGTAGAAGCTGAAGCCATATCGGAGGTTTGCTCAGTGGTTATGTTTTCGAATGAGTTTATCTGAATGGATAAGTGAATTTTGGTACCCGAATTTTGCTGCCTAAGGTGTCAAACGGGCCGGGTTGACCCGGTTTGAACCGGCCCAGACCGGTTTTAGACCGGACTGGCCCGGTAGGTAGGAGCCCAGGAAGGGTTGGGTTGGGACGGGGAACGGATTGTGCCGGGTAGGATACAGGTACCGGTTAACCAGACACCGGTACTGTCAAGTCAAGTTCTAACGGGTATCGAATCGGACCGGTTCAACGGCTATTTCAATTTTTTTTTAATATAGTTGATCGTTGGCATGCCAACGGTCAGCTGCCATTTTGACCGTTGCCCAACGGTTATTTTGCAAGAATAGCCCCTTTTTGGCATTTGTTTTCAAAAATAACACTTTAAGTATTTACTAATTTAGCCATTTGAAAAACTATAATATACCTCCGGTCTTCTTCATTTCTTCACTCATCTTTCAATCTCAAACCCAAATTCTCAATTGTCATTCTCTCATTTTTCACCTAAATTGCAATCAACTATTTGGCTCTCATTTTTTTGGAATTTTATTTATGGTATTATTTGAAGTTTGAACTTTGAATAATTGACATTTCTTCGTGGTAACATCGGAGTTGCGATTCAATTTTAAGAGTTCAACAATCATCAAGCGTTCAATTTATTGCGGAATTCGGTGCACTCGTACCAACTCTTTCTCTTATTTAATATTTTATTTGAATATTTAATTTGTATTAGTAGTTAAATTTTCACAATGTGTTTAATGCTGCAAAAAAAGAGTTTGTAATAAAGTTGCTAATTTGGGGTAATCGGGTAACTGGAAAAAGAGGTACTACTTCAACTTATAGCAGTAATTTAAATGACTTTACACATGTTTCTAAAACATCACCTGAGAATAATATAGATATGAACAATTACAGGAAGATTTTGGTATAGAAGATAATTAATTAAAATTGAAGATCAAATACTACTTACACCTAGTAGTGTTGGAGTTGGTAGCAAGGGTGGTGGTCGTGGCACTAGTAGTAGACCACCTGTGGCCCCGGCTAGTAATTGGAGAAGGAGAGTAAAGTTTGGACATATTTTGAGGAAATAGAGAATTGATAGAGTTAGATCCAAAATTTGTAAAGATGATTTTAAACATAAGACTGGAGGAAGTTTTGGGGGGCTGGGACACTTAGTAAACATACGAGAATTACTCATCGTATAGAATGGAGCTCTGATTTAGATGAAAATTAACGAACTCTAAACATTTGTACTGGAGGACTTATGACATATGATAAAATCAAGGATCATGAGAAGTTAGCAAAAATGATTGCTTTAGGTTGTCTACCTTTTTTTTTTTGCTTCTTCATCATATCTTATTATGTATATTCAAAGTATTTATAATCCTTTATTTAAAGGTATCCCTAGAAATACTTGTAGATCGGATATCCTTAGACTTCATGGACAATATCAGACATACATACGTTATTTGTTTGACCACCTTCCTTGTAGAGTTTCTCTAACTTCTGATATTGGCCATGCTATTAATGAAAATGATTATTTGACAATTACATGTCAATGGATAGATGATAATTATAGTATGCAAAAACGTATTATCTCTTTTAAATATGATGAAGATCAAAGTCATACTGATTTGTTTTATAAGTACTACTATTTGCGAAGTTGTTGCATTTTACAATCTTAATAAAAATAGTATTGTGCATGTCTTTTGATAATGCTTCTAACAATAATGTCGCTATTTCAATATTAAGACTGCATTTGCAACCACCACTTGACAAAAATTTTCATGTTAGGTGTTCATGTCATATTTATAAGTTAATTGTTAAAAGTGGTCTTGATTTATTTTCGATTGAGATTACTCATGTAAGAAGAGCAGATAGTGTTATTCAAGGAAGTAATAGACAATCTAGAATTAGGGAATTTAAGGCTAAGCGTACCGAACATAACTTTAACCCCAGATTCAGACCAGATGAAATTGTTACTAGATGGAATTATACATACTTATTTTAAAATGTTGCTACAAATATAGATTGCCGATAACTGAAGTTGCTAATTGTCACGATCCAAAAAAAACATCGTGATGGAGCCTATCGTGGAACTAGGCAAGCCCCAACTTAACATTTCTAACACAGTGAAACAATTTTAAAATAAAGAAGAAAGCAATTAATATTAAACAAAAGCCTTTTTGAAAAGAAAATTAATCCAACGTACAATACAATCCATCCCAAAACTTGGGTGTCACAAAGTACATGAGCGTCTAAACCTAAATACAGTCCACTACAATGTCTAAAGAATAAAGCTGAAAATACAGATAGAATAAAAAGGAGAGTCAAGGCCCGCGAATGCCAAGCATCTACCTCGATAGTCTCAAAAACTGATGCATCAGTCAGCCGCAGCCGTCGTGAACAGAAGCGCCTGGATCTGTATGATAAGTAGGGATTTTGTCTACTTATTTTCACTCTTTGAATTTTGTTTTAGCACAAAATTACTTAAAGGTATTCCCGAAAATTTATGAAATGTGCTTCCTTGCAGGAGTGTTGGAATATGAGTCAAAGAGATGAAAATCAACTCAAGAATGAGTAATTTTGGACAAGGACTAAAACAAAGCAAAACGAACAAAGTGCAGACCGCACAATACTGAGTACGATCGCAGACCATGAAGAACCTCTGTCAGATTTTCCTTTGCAAAGTGTGGACCGCAAAATACAATCCATCCCAAAACCTGGGTGTCACAAAGTACATGAGCGTCTAAACCAGAATACAGATAGAATAAAGAAGGAGAGTCTAGGCCTGCGAACGCCATGCAGCTACCTCGATAGTCTCCGAACTTTGATGCCTCAGTCAGCCGCCGCCGCCATGACCAGAAGCGCCTGGATCTGCATGACAAGTAGGGATTTTGTCTACTTGTTTGTACTTTTTTACTTTCGTTTTAGCGCAAAATTACTTAAAAGGTATTCCCAAAAACTTATGAAATGTACTTCCTTGCAAGAGTGTTGGAATATGAGTCAAAGAGATGAAAATCAACTCAAGAAGGAGTAATTTTGGACAAGGAATATAAAAAATCAAAAATAGCATAGCGCAGACCGCACAATACTGAGCGCGACCGCAGACCATGAAAAACCTCTGTCAGATTTCCTTTGCAAAGTGCGGATCGTACAATTATTGTGCGGCCGCAGAATTTAAAAGTGCAGCCGCACTCAAAAACGTGCGGTCCAAAGAAGTTTCTCATGTCAAGCTCAAGTTCAAGAGTGCGGCCGCACTCAAAAATGTGCGATCTGCAGAATTTGAAAAAGTATGGCCGCAACCCGAAATTGTGCTGCCGCAAAAGTCCATCATGTTAAGCCAGTTTCAAAGTGTGGACCGTACACAGAATTGTGCGGCCGCAGAACCTTCGCATGGGCAATTTTGTCCGATAATTTCAGCTGTGCATAAATAGTTATTTTTTTCAAAACTAGGTCAAGTTTGAACACGAGAAAATATATAGTCGTTTTTCCTTTACTGCTCTGGGTAACTTTGTAATAGTTTATCATTTTAACATTGGATTTTCTTCCCTATATCATATATTATGAGTTTAATCTTCTTTTCTTCTTTAGTTAATTTTCTCTATGAGTAGATAATTGTTTAGCTAGGGTTATGACCCAACCCTAGTGTGGGTACCTAATGGGTATTTAATTTAGGGCTTGTTTGTGATTGGGTGAGTGATATTTAGCCTAGTTCATGCTTGAATTTAAGAATTAATGGTCCTAATTGACTTAGTCTCTACTTGAAAAAGAGAGACTAAGTCTAGGAAAAATTGGCTAACAAGGAATACGGTGAACTCAAGAAATTGATAGCCCTAATTAAAGGATTGAATCTAGAGATAATAAGCCCCGACTTGAGCATCCATCACTTGTTTTTTTGAATTACCCATTTGGACTTGAGAAAGCCAAATTGGGCAAAATCACTCTAGCTACCGAGAGGTATCTATTGGGTAATTGCGTGTGATTGTTATACTACACCCCGACCAATAAAACTTTCCCTAAACCCCACAATCTGTTAGGTAACTACCTAGGTGGAAGTCACGACCCTAAATCTTTTATAAACTTGAAAAATAACAACACCAAAAATATCGTTCTCTGGATTTTCATTTACAAACCTTAGCATAAAAGTTAGAAGTAGAAAGAAACAACCAAATATGTGGAAGTACATTTTGGGCACGTCATACGCTTAGTCTAGATATATACCTAATCCAATATAAGCTCTGTATGGAATCGACCTCAACTCACGTTGGGTAATTATAATTGTATCGACCGTATTACAATCCTAATTAGTGGTATGAATTTAGGTGACATCAACTTTTGGCGTCGTTGCCGGGGATTTTTAAATCACAATTGTTATGCTTACGTTGTTGGAACAACGGGCACTCTTCATAGGGGCTCCAAGTCAAAATGCATACAAGCACTTGAAAGGGTTTGTTGACACTTGCTGGGGGATTAAACAGACAAATGTCTCCGAGGATGCTTTACGGTTGAGGCTATTCCCTTTCTCTCTACGGGAGAAAGACTTGGATTGGTTAGAGAGGTTTCCAAATCATTCTATCCATACATGGGATGAATTGGCCGAGAAATTCATTTTCAAGTTTTTTCTCTCGGGCATATGACAACTCTTAGGGATGAGATTCTAGCTTTCAAACAAGAACTCGATGAGCCTTTGCATAAGATATGGGAGAGATACCGAACAATGGTCAAAGAGTTCCCCAATAATGACATGACGGAGGCTATGGTTCAATAAACTTTCTATAGGGGATCAACACTACTAATCAATGCGTGGTCAACCAACTTGCCGATGGAAATTTCATGACAATGCCATATGTTGAAGCTTGTGAGATCTTAGATGAAATGGCGGATACTTCATTGGCATGGCAAAGTAGAGCAAATGTTCCTCAAGGTGATCCAAATGTGATTTACTTGCATAAAGAATTACATGATCATGGATAAGCAATTGCCGAGTTGACCACCACAATGAATGTACTAGCCAAAGCTCAACTTCAACAAGTGTAAGGTCCCAAGCAAGTAAATACAATGGAGGGAGTTAATATGATGGAAAATAAGAGAAGGCAAAAGGGTTCTCAAGTGCAAAACCGTGTTGAAAACTATGTGCAAGATGATAGTGGATTTGACCAAGATGGAAATGCAATGAACAAGAGGAGGAAGTACAATATGTGTACAACTTCTAAGGGCAAATAAACAACAATCAAGGCCCAAATCAACAACAATGGCGACCACAAGGAAATAAAGAAAATTGGATTCAAGCAATCAAAGTAGTTGGAACATTCAAAACAACCAAGGGAATTGGAACAATCAAAGCATTCAAGGAAATTGGAATGGTCAAAATAACCAAGGCAATTGGAGTGGCAATAATCAAGGCTATTGGGGAGGTAACAACCAAGGAGGGTGGAACAACTATAACAACCGGGGGCCGGGTTTTTAAAGTCCCCCGATGTTTCCACAACCTAGCAATCCGCCTACTTATCCTTCTCAAGGTCCAAGCTCTTCCAACAATGAGATGGGACGAATTGAGAACATGTTTAAACAAATGATGGAGAAGAATGCCGAATCCGATGCTGAACTAGCCTCTCACAACACTGCTATTCACAATTTGGAAGTTCAATTGGGCCAAATCTCACAAGCTTTGAATACTTGTCTTAAGGGGGCACTACCAATTGATACAGTGGAGAACCCAAAATATAGGAACAACACGATACATGCCATGGCCGTGACAACAAGGAGTGGAAAAGGTGGAGATGCAACCACCTCAAATCAAAAGAAAATTATGGATGATGATTGATCACGCCTAACTATGCCTTATAAAAAGGACAAAGCGGTTGCTGCAAATATAGTTCGATTAACAAGTCCGGAGTCGAATCCCACAGGGAATTAACCTATCAATCACAACTATTGGACTTACTCAAATTCACGTATTCAATCTTCAGAGATATTTAAGTAATAGGTTGGATGTTTACTAACTAAATACTACGTAATGAGAATGCAGTCATTAAGAACTAACTATAAACGATTTGTAAGCAAGAATGGGAATGATCTAAGGTTGTGATTTCCCCTCTTGTCGGAATCCTTTTCGTTATGTTTGCTATAAATTTGCCTAAGTCTTCTCTGTCGATTATGATCACTCTGACTATCGTAACTCTCTCCCGAGTAAGTACAATAATATACTAGACATATTCTCCCGAATTACGCTAGTTTGCCTTAATTACAGCTTACTTAGATCACACCCAAGGTTTCGTTATCCCAAATCCCACCTTTAAACCCTTCATATTGATCTATCATTACGTTAGGAGTGGTATTGTTCAACAACTACCTAAATATGCTTTCTCTCCCGAGTAATACATACTAAATAGGCACAGTTGATTGAGGTCCCTTCAATCAACAACAATCATAATATAGTTGAACAAACAGAGAAAATACTATGGCATATCTAATATTAATATAACAAGAAATTCATCCTACAAGAGGTTCCATCAAAACCCTTGATTAGGAGTTTAGCTATGCATAATCGTTTTCACAATCATAATAATAGAATTCATCGTCAATAATAAAAATAATAGAAAAACGGGTAAAAACTCTATGCTGAATCTTCTACCTTGCTTCTTTCCTGTTCTTGCCTTCAAAAATCCTTCAAAAACCTCGATGTCTTCTTTTTGGAAGAGTTGGGCTTCTTATAGGTCAAGGAGAGTCGCCTCTAAACTTACAAATTTACCCCTGAAATAAAAATCCTCGGAGGGACGAGCGCGGCCGCTGATGGACCTTGGATGGACAGCGCATATTGACTTTCTTTCTGCCTGACGAGCACGGCCGGGGATGGCCCGCGCTCCTGGAGTTCAGTTCTACCTTCCATTTTTCCTTTTTCTTTTTCATGTGCTCACCTCCGATTGGCCTTCCTTGCTCCAAATTAACTCCAAAACACTATTTAATGTCTTCATAGCCAAGATTTGCTTCTACAAAGCACAAAGTTCATAATTAGAGCCATTTTTTGTCATTTAACATTCATATAACAATAAAGTATAGCTAAGTTGGAGCATAAATAGTAGCTAAACTACATAATTATAGCCTATCAGCATCTCCTTCTCGGTTACAGTGTAATTTAGTTGAGCCCCACTCAACGTTCTACCTGCGAGTATATTGGATGCATGATTTTATCTTTTCACTGCCCAAGAACTGCTCCCATAACATAATCACTCGCATCACACATCAGCTCAAATGGTTGCTCCCAGTCGGGCACAACTATGATAGGTGTTGTTACCAATCTCTTCTTTAATTCCTCAAAAGCTACCCTATAGTCATCAGAAAACACAAAAGTGTGATTTTTTTCAAGCAATTTACACAAGGGGTTAGAAATTTTGGAGAAATCATTTATGAATCTCCTATAGAAACTGGCGTGCCTAAGAAAACTTCTGATTGCTTTGACGGAGGTAGGTGGTGGAAGCTTTTCTATCACATCAACCTTTGCACTCCACTTCAATACCCTTACATAACACTAGGTGTTTCAAGACTATACCTTCATGTATCATGAAATGGCACTTTTCCCAGTTGAGTACCAGATTAGTCTTGATACACTTTTTCAAAACTCTTCTCAATTTCACAAGGCAATCATCGAATGAGTTCCCCACCACTGAGAAGTCATCCATGAAAACCTCCATTATCTCCTCTACCATATCTGTGAAGATGGCCATCATGCACCTTTAGAATGTGGGTGCATTTCATAGGCTGAACGACATTCTCATAAAGGAATAGATACCATAAGGGCAGGTGAACGACATTTTCTCTCTATCCTCTAGGGCAATAGAAATCTGATTATACCCCGAGTACCCATCTAGAAAGTAAAAGTGAGACCTCCCTGCCAATCTATCTAGCATCTGATCAATGAATGGCAGTGGGAAATGGTCCTTCCTGGTAGCCAAGTTCAACTTCCTGTAATCTATACAGATTCACCAACTTGTGACTGTTCGTGTAGAGATTAATTCATTCTTCTCATTTTTTACTACCGTCATACCACCCTTTTTAGTACACACTGCATTGGGCTAACCCAGTTGCTGTCAGAGATGGGGAATATGATTCCTGTATCTAACCATTTAATCACTTCCTTCTTTACCACTTCTTTCATGTTGGGGTTCAACCTTCTTTGATGTTCTCTGGAAGGTTTGTGTCCATCTTTCAGTGTCCATCTTTCAGTAAAATCTTATGCATGCAGAAGGCCAGCTGATCCCCTTTATGTCTGCAATGGTCCACCCAATTTCAGTCTTGCACTCAGTGAGTACCTGTAAAAGATGTTCTACCTGCACATCTAACAAACTGGACGAGATAATAATAGGTAGAGTTGATTTAGGTCCTAAGAATGTATACCTGAGATGAGATGGCAGTGGTTTTGGTTCCAACTTTGGTGGCTCTTCTATTGATGGCTTAGCCGGAGGAGTTTTTCTTTCCTCTAAGTGCAAGGGCTCAAATTCGAGCTCCCTTCTCCAAAAACCTTGCCCTTCAATAGCAAGTACCCACTCTGCTAAGTCTTCACCTTTAGCTTCATCTAAGTTCACGAGATAGGCTGCTAAAGGGTCTTTAATGTTCAATGCCTCATCTTCCTCCTCCAAAACTACATCCACCGCATCTATTAGAGAGCAATTAGCAAATTCACTGGGTCTCTGCATAGATTTCTGCATGTTGAATGTTATCTCTTCATCATTTAATTTCATCTTGAGCTCTCCAATTTCACAATCAATTAAAGCTCTCCTAGTGGCCAAGAATGGTCTTCCCAAAATTATGGGAATTTCCTCATCAACCCGACAATCAAGTTGACAAAATCTGCTGGGAACACAAACTTCCCAACCTGTACCAATACATCATCTAGAATCCCAGAGGGCCTCTTCACTGTTCGGTCAGCCAGCTGTAGTAACATGGATGTGGGTTTAGCTCTTCCAATGCGTAGCCTTTTGTAGATAGCCAAGGTCATAAGGTTATGTTTTCTCCCAGATTACACAGTGCCTTAGCAAATGCAAAGTTACCTATTGCGCAAGGTATTGTGAAACTCCCTAGGTCAAACAACTTCTCAGCTATGGGTCTCGTCACAACAACACTGCAGGTCTGAGTCAGTGTAACCGTGGACAAGTCTTGAAAGTCAAACTTGCAGGACATCAAGTCCTTCATCATCTTCACATAACCAGACATCTCCTTTAAAGCATCAATCAATGGAATGTTTAACTGAATTTGCTTCAACATCTCCAAGAGTTTCTTGTACTACTCATCTTTCTGATACTTGGCCAATATCTATGGGAATGGTGCTGGAGGTCGCTTCTTCCCAGTGATTTGATTTTTTTCTTGTTCAGGCACTGCTTCTACTATCGGTTCCGGTGCAACCTCTGTCTCTTTCACAACCTTTTCTTCTTTGTTGGTGTTCTCTTGCCATGTTGTACCGTCACTTTAGTTAGCCCTGCTAAATTGTCTAGCTCAATGGGTACTGGCACTAGTGTCTCCGTCGGTCTGCTTTCGCGACAATTTCTTGCTCCATATCTAAGTCTCTACCATTTTGAAGACTCACTGCCATCAGCTGCTTCGGGCCCTACTCTTTTGGATTGATTTGGGTGTCTGCATGTAACATCATATGGGCACAATTATTTAGGGCCACGGAAATCTGTCCTAATGGATCCCAATATTCTTTATCGCTGATTCATGTGAGTCTAGTCTGTCAGTTAGTTTTCCAGTGCACCCAATCACTTGTTACATCATTCCCTCAAGTTTAGCAAACCCCTCTTTAAGTCTCACAGACTGTTGTTGTGGAGGTTGTTGATAAACTTGCTGTTGATTTTGTTGGTTTTAACCTTTTTGCCTTGGTAAGGCACCATTTGACCCTGTGGTCGCATAACCCCAAGGTTATTGTTGTTGTTGTACTACTGCTGAGCAGGTCTATATTGTTGATTCTACTGACCACCTGGTCTCTGTCCCCCATAGTTGGCCACATAATTCATGTTCTCCTAATATTGTTGGTTATCACCTTCAGCATTCCACGAGCAGACATATGGTTGATTAATGCATGATGTACATAAACCCCCATTAGTTGCATCAACTATGTGTAACTGCTGCTTCTGGCCTGATTCATCAACCTTTTTGGTGAGGGTGCTCATTTGTGTCAGTAGAGTGGCCATATTTTCAGCTGCGGAGTTAGTGGGTCTAAAGCCAGTGAGTGAACCACAGGAGTTATTGGAGCGTTTCTTGTCGTTCACCCTTGATTTTTGTGCCATCTTGTCAAGAAGGATCTTGCTTTCTCTGAATGTTTTGCTCAAAAATGCTCCACCTGCTGAAGCATCAACATTGGCTTTCAAGCTATCTGCCAAACCCATGTAAAACCTCTGCCCCAATATTTGCTCCGGAATACCATGATGTGGACATGTAACCAGCAGACCCTTGAATCTTTCCCACATTTCTTGTAATGTCTCTCTTGGTTTCTTTCTGAATCTCAATATCTCATCAATTTGCTGAGCAGTCTTGTTGGGTAGGTGAAATTTGTTCACAAATTGCTTGACTAATTCCTCCCAAGTAGTGATGGAGTTTATGGGGAGTGAATTAAGCCAAGCCTGAGCTACTCCCGTCACTGAGAATGGAAGCAACAACAACTGTATTGCTTCCGGTGTAACATTATGTTGCCTCTGTATGGCATAGATTGATAGGAAATTCTTCAGATGTTGCTGAGGATCTTCAACGTATGACCCAGAAAACAGTCCCTTATTCTGCAACAAATGTAGCATGTTATTTGTGATCTGGAATTAATCTTCTTGTATCTGAGGAACTACAATGGCAGTTGCTAAATGTTTAGCTGTGGGTTGCGCCCAATCATATAGTGTTGCTTGTGGCACAAGAGGTACCACACCCTGATCGTTTGGGTCATTCATGTTGTTTCTGTTATTTAGATGATTGTCTTCCATGTCTGGTTCGATTTGCTTTGATGAGTTCTGTTGTGGTTTGCCTTTCTTGTTTGCACGATTCAATGCCTTGAAAACATCCTCAGGATCTGATAATGCTTTAAACAATTCACCAGTTCTTGAGGATTTCCTAGGCATGCACATGTAACAACCAATACTACAAACGTTAGAATTTCAATGATCAGTTCAAATTGAAGAAAAATTAACTATAGTAAGAATTTTTGCACTTATTTTTAACTACAATCAATGACACTATTAATTCCTCGGCAACGGTGCGAAAATTTGATCATGCCCAACTATGCCTTATAAAAAGGATAAAGTGGTTGCTGCAAATATAGTCTGATAACAAGTCCGGAGTCGAACTCCATAGAGAATTAACCTATTAATCACAACTATTGGACTTACACAAATTCACATATTCAATCTTCAGAGATATTTAAGTGATAGGTTGGATGTTTACTAACTAAATTTTTTGCGCAATGAGAATGCAGTAATTAAGAACTAACTATAAACAGTTTGTAAGCAAGAATGAGAATGATCTAAGGTTCTGATTTCCCCTCTTGTCGGAATCCTTTCCGCTATATCTGCTATAAATTTGCCTAAGTCTTCTCTATCGATCATGATCAATCTGACTGTTGTAACTCTCTCCCGAGTAATTATAATAATATACTAGACATGTTTTCCCGAATTACGCTAGCTGGCCTTAATTATAGCTCACTTAGATCGCACCCAAGGTTTTGTTATCCCTAATCCCACCTTTAAAACCTTTGTATTGATCCCTCATATACATTAGGAGTGGTTTTGTTCAAAACTACCTAAATATTCACTTTCTCCCTAGTAATACATACTAAATAGGCACAGTCGATTGAGGGACCTTCAATCAACATCAATCACAATATAGTTTAACAAACAGAGAAAATACTATGGCAAATCTATATTAACATAACAAGAAATTCATCCTCTAAGAGGTTCCATCAAAAACCTAGATTAGGAGTTTAGCTATACATAATCTTTTAAAAAATCATAACAATATAATTCATCGTGAATGATAAAAACAATAGGAAGAAGGGTTAAAACTCTGTGCCGAATCTTCCGCCTTGCTTCTTGCCTGTTCTTGCCTTCAAAAATCCTTCAAAAACCTCGATGCCTTCTTTTTGGGCGATCTAGGCTTTTTATAGGTCAGGGAGAGTCGCCTCTGAACTTATGAATTTACCCATAAAATAAAAATCCTCAGAGGGAGGAGCGCGCCCATGGATGCACTGCGGATGGGCCGCGCATATTGACTTTTTTTCTGCCTGACGAGCGCGACCGCGGATGGCCTGTGCTCCTCGAGTTCTGTTCTGCCTTCCATTTTTACTTCTTATTTTTCTCGTGCTCACCTCCAATTGCCCTTCCTTGCTCCAAATTAACTCCAAAACACTCTTTAATGTCCTCATAGCCAGGAATTGCTCCTAGAAAGCACAAAGTTCATAATTAGAGCCATTTGTTGTTATTTAACGTTCATATAACAATAAAGTATAGCTAAGTTGGAGCATAAATGGTAGCTAAACTACATAATTATAGCCTACTTTCAATGAGCAATTGGTACAAGAAGATGAGATTTCAAGAAATGAAGTGCAAGCAAATGATGAGGTCAGATTTGATATTGAAGACAATGCGAAGGAGACTCAAGAAGAAGTGAACCCATCTAGGGAGCACATTATTGACATACCGGAACCGGTAGTGCCAAATTCTAAGGCACCAATGCCAAGGACTTCTCCTCCATACCTCAAAGGCTTACCAATCAAAATAGCAAGAACCAATTTAAAAGTTTATAGACATGATGAAGAGTTTATTTATTAATGTATTTAGGCCTTGGAGCAAATGTCGGGTTATTCTAAGTTCATGAAGGACTTGGTGATAAAGAAGAGGTCGATGAATTGTGAGACTAGAAATATGACACATCAAGTGAGTGAAATTATGCACTCAATGGCTCCTAAATTGGAAGATCGAGGCGCTTTCACAATTCCTTGTACAATTGGAAGCGCTGACTTTGCCAAAGCTCTTTATGATCTTGGGGTGAGTATCAACTTGATGCCCTATTCGGTATTTAAAACATTAGGAATTGGGAAAGGCCTGCATCTATGAGGTTACAAATGGCGGATCGTACTATGAAGAGACCATTGGGTATTATTGATGTTGTGTTGGTTCGTGTTGATAAGTTCATCCTCTTGATGGATTTTGTGATTCTTGATTGTGACTATGAGGTGCCTATTATTTTGGGTAGACCTTTCCTTGCTACGGGGAAGGCTCTTGTTGATGTGGAAGTCGGTGAGCTCACCTTCCGGGTGGGCGATGAAAAGGTGGTCTTCCATGTACCAAAAACAAATGAAGTTTGTTCGTTCGTGGACTTGGTGACCGATGTGATTATTGATGATGCTAATGCCACAATTAATATATTGAGGATACTTTGTAGGTCGTTTGCTCAACCTTGATAATGACGAGGAGACGGATGGCTATGTAGAATGTGTTAATGCTTCGCAAGGAATGGGGTCATACACTTTGAACCCCGCAAGTTATCCTTGGATCTTGATAACCGGAAAACTCCTCCAACAAAGCCCTCAATCGAGGAGCCTTCCACCTTGGAGTTAAAGCCATTATCTCCATATTTCAGGCATGAATTCCTTGGCCCTTGTTCTACTTTACCAGTTACTCTTTTTTCTTGTTTGACTAATGTGCAGATAGGCGGTGCTACAAAAGAGGAAGAAAGCTATAGGATGGACATTAGCGGATATTCGGGGCATAAGAACTACCTTTTGCATGCACAAGATTATTTTGGAGTAGGGTTCCAAACCCTCCGTTGAACATCAAAGGAGGCTAGATGAAGCAATGCAAGAGGTGGTCAAAAAGGAGATCATAAAGTGGTTGGATGCCAGGGTTGTTTACCCCATTTTCGATAGTTCATGGACTTCTCCGGTGCAATGTGTCCCAAAGAAAGGGGGCATGACTGTGCTTACCAATGACAAGAATGAGTTGATTCCTACAAGAACGGTGACCGGGTGGAGAGTGTGTATGGACTACTGCAAGCTCAACAAATTCACAAGGAAAAATCATTTCCCACTTTCCTTCCTTGATCAAATGCTTGATAGGTTGGCCGGCCGTGCTTTCTACTGTTTCCTCGAATAATTTCTTATCTAGGGTTATGACCCAACCCTAGTGTGGGTAGCTAATGAGTGTTTAATTTAGGGCTTGTTTGTGATTGGTTGATTGATATTTAGCCTAGTTCTTACTTGAATTTAAGAATTAATAGTTGCAAACATTGATTCATGCCTAATTGACTTAGTCTCTACTTGAGAAAGAAAGACTAAGTCTAGGAAAACTTGGTTAGCAAGGAATTGGGGTGAACTCAAGAAATTGATAGCCCCAATTAAAGAGTTGAATCTAGAGATAGTAAGACCCGAATTGAGCATCTATCACTTGTTTTTGTGAATTACCCATTTGTACTTGAAAAAGCCAAATTGGGCAAAAACCGCTCTAACTACCGAGAGGTATCGAGTGGGTAATTGCGGGTGATTGTTATATTACACCTCGACCAATCAAACTTGCCCTAAAGCCCACAATCTGTTAGGTAACTACCTAGGAGGAAGTCATGACCCTAGATATTCTATAAACTTGAAAAATAATCTCTAGCTTTTCATTTACAAACCTTAAATTAGAAGTAGAAAGAAACAACAAAACATGTTGAAGTGCATTTCGGGCACGTCATACGCTTAGCCTAGATATATACCTAATAGAATATAAGATCTATGTGGAATCGACCCCGACTAATATTGGGTAATTATAATTGCATCGACCACTTCACAATCCCAATTAGTGGTGTGAATTTGGGCGACATCACTGCACACGAGGTGTAGGGAGTAACGTGAGTACATCCAACTCAGTAAGTAACAAGTCTAACCTTTGGACTGAAATGTAGTGATGATCTCAACCGGTACAAATAAAAATAGAAGATAACATTGTAGAAACATAGCATGCTTTCAATGTAAATAAACAACTCAAAATAGTAAAAATGATCAGATCTGAACAATGTGAAGAATATACTCTTCATTTTCAACATGCCAATGCATATGCTGTATGTGATGAACCATGCTGCCAGCCTCATGTGCTCACACTCTCAAATGCTCAACTACTAGGTACTGTATATGGCCTATTCGGCCCAGGTAAGATCCATCCCGAAATATATACATCACTGACTATAAGTCACCCAGTACCGAGGAAAGCCAATCCATCCCTATGGAGAAGATCCATCTCCAGGTATCAATTACTTCGGACAAGATCCATGTCCAGGGAAGATCCGTCCCTCAATAATATCATCCATGCTCACCGGGGATATGTACAGACTCCGGAGGGATCCTACAACCCAAGAGCTATCATAAATTAGTATAACAGTTGCGGCATGCAGCTCGATCCTATAATTGTCACTCATAATCAGGCTCTCGGCCTCACTCAGTCATCAATCTCTCCAGTCTCACTCACTGGCTCACAATGTCATGAAAACTAGCCCGAAACAATGAAATGATGTATCAATAAATAATAACTGAGACAGAGATATGATATGAAATGCATGAACATGAGTGAGTACGCAATATCAATGAAATCAGTGAGATGACAACAAGAAACAACCACTATGGGTCCAAACAGTACCGGCATAAAACCAAAACATGATATCTAGTATGATTTACAGTTCAATTACTTTATCACATGATGAAAATACGGATATCAACAAGATAGAGTCACTATATAGTGTCATGGAATTAACCAGGTCACAATTCTCACGGTGCACGCCCGCACGCCTGTCACTTGGCATGTGCGTCACCTCAATACCAATCACATAACACATAATTAGGGATTTCTAACCCTCATAACCAAGTTTGAAAGTGTTACTTACCTCAATCCGGGCCAAAATCTACTCCAAAATGCCTTTGCCTCTCAAATAGGTCTCCAAATGACCCGAATCTAGACACAAGCAGTACAATACAATTAATATAGGCAAAAGGGATCAATTCCATAAGAAAACTACTAAATTATGGCCAAAATCCGAAATCGGCCGAACTCGCCCCCCGGTCTCACATCTTAAAATCCGACAAAAGTCACAAAATCCAAAATTCCATTAACTCACGAGTATAACCATCCCAAATTTACTAAAATCCGATAACAAAATCCCATTCAAAACCTTAAAAATCTAACTCAAGAGTTCTTCCTCTTTTTCCCCAATTCTCCACCCCAAATCACAAATTAGATGATAAAATTAAAGACATAATCATAGAATATAGCCAAAACCAAGTAAGAATCACTTACTCCAATTAACTCCACGAAAATACCTTCAAGAATCGCCCAAATCCATGGTTTTTAGCTCAAAATATGAAGAATGGGCTCAAACACTCGTTTTTTAAATTAAATACTGTTGCCCAGATTTCCTTCTTCACGAACGTGACCGTCCTCTCATGTTCGCGTAGACCAATTCTGACTGCCTCACACTTTACCCTTCGCGAACACAAAGCTTTACCAACTCTAACCTTCGTGAATGCTACCTATGCCTCACGAATGCGTAGACCAAGGACCTGGGGTCCCCAGCTGCCTCAACATCCCTTCGCGAACGCGTTATACTCCTCATGTTCGCGATGCCTCCACTGATCAATCCTCTGCAAATGCAGGCTCCTCTTCACGAACGCGAAGAACAAACTTCCCTCAGCCTCCTAGAACACTTCGCGAATGCATAAGAGGAAACCAAATGAAAAACACCAGCAGCTATCAGCCATCAACCAAAGTCTAAAAGCAACGGGATCTCAACCAACCATGCCATCAAGTCCCAAAATACCATACAAACTTAGACGAGCCCTCAAAGCACCTTAAACAACATCAAAAATACGAATTACACACGGATTCAAGCCTAATGAACTTAGAAATTTCTAAATTCTACAAAGAACATCGAAACCTATCAAATCATGTCCGATTGACTTCAAATTTTGTGCCCAAGTCATAAATTACACCACGAACCTACTCTAACTTCCAAAAATCCAATCCAACCCCGATATCAAAAATTTCAATCCCAGTCAAACTTTCCAAAATTCCAACTTTTGCCAATTCAAGTCTAATTCTACTACAGGTCTTCAAATCAAAATCCAGACACTCTCCTAAGTCCAAAATTACCTAATGGAGCTAAGGGAACCATCAAAATTCAAGTTCGATGTCGTTTACATATAAATCGACATCCGATCAACTTTTCCAACTTAAGCTTTCAATTAAGAGACTAAGTATCTCAATTCACTCCGAAATCACTCCGGGGCCGGACCAACTAACCCAAAAAGTCATAATACATCTGTAGAGCACACAAGAAGTAGGTTATGGGGGAAGGGGCTACAACTGTCAAAATGACTGACCAGGTTGTTACACTAATACGCATTGTACTTATTCAAACTGTATGTTAATAACTACTACTTGGGAGACCATTAATGATGTTGTTAAATTTTTACATAAATTTTCTATAACTACTGTTGAGTTTTCTGGAGCATATTACCCTACTATTACTATGGCTTTAGTACATATAGCTGAAATTTCTTTTCTACTCTCTAAATTTAAGAAGGAAGAAAAATATAAGGATGTTGTTGAAAAAATGCAAGCAAAATTCAAAAAATATTTCTTTCCAATTCCTCCTATTTACTTAATTGTTATTGTTTTAAATCCTTCTATTAAGATGTCTAATTGTCACATATTAATCAATGCTTTATATACTTATATGGAGATTGGTCTAACTGAAACCCCAGATATATATTGTTGCATGAACAAGCTAAATGATTATCTACAATAATTATCTAATTATTATGCAAATATAATTGATGATGATGCTATTAATGTAGGTAATGTTAATCTGACTATGCATTGTACTAGTTCTACTGCATCTGCTACTATGGATGAAGATGAAGGCCTTGATGGTTACAATATTTGGTCTACATTTCCTTCCACTCAAACCAGTAGGAGGAACATTGATGAACTTCAATTCTACTTGCAAAAGCAAACAATGCCTGCACAAAGGAATTTTCACCATTGGGATGGTGGCTTGAGAATGAAAAGCAATTTCCTGTTCGTTTCGCTATGGCTCGAGACGTGCTAACTGTGCCAATTTCAACTGTTGCATTAGAGAGTGCATTTAATCAAGCAAGACAACAACTAGGATACACCCATCACTCATTGGGAAGCAATGCTTTGAAAGTTTTAGTATGTTTCACAGATTGGATTAGATCGGAACGAAAAAATCAAGGACGTGAAGATGTTGATAAACCAGAAGACGAGGAACTTGGAGATATATTAACACATGGTAACCCATATGTATTTAACATTCCAGAAGATGGCCAAGAAGTTCATATTGATTATGAAGAACTTACTAAGGCAATGCAAAACCTTTGAAGTTCTTGATTTATGTTTAATAATTGAAATTTGAATTTACTCTTTTTTCTTTAATTTAGTTGTTGTAAAATGAAAACTTTGATTACAATTTTGAATTAAAAAAAGAACTTGCAAATTATAAGTTAAAATTCCAAATAAGGCTTTTAAAGCCTTTGAAATTTATTCAAATACTCTTTTTATAAGTCTGTTTTTATGTTTTACATTTTTATTTTATATTAATCTAAATTATGATAGTTATACAATATACACAAAATAATAAAAAAATAAAACAAAACTGGCATGGCCCAACCCCTTAGGCACGGAATCGTTCCGGTTCACATTTTGGCCGGCGAGGCACGGAACTGTCACGACTCAATTTCCCCTCCATTGGTTATCGTGATGGCACCTAGTCTTAAGGACTAGTTAAGCCTAACTTGTACTGAATAACAACATTAATAATTAAAATTTAACGTCTGGAAATAGAAGCCTGTACAAAATTTACAATTTTCCAGAACCAGTAGCACATGTCATAATCTCTACAGAGTTTACTACATCTTCTAAATACAACTGTTTGGAAATAATTATAAACAGTGTGAATACAAAATAGGACGATGACTCTGAAGCTTGCAAATGTAGCAGCAGGTTTACCATGAGTCTCCTCAGCAAGAATCCGCACAGCTACTAACGATCAAATAGTTGGATCTGTAAAAAAATATACAGAAGTGTAGTATGAGCACACCACAGCGGTGCCCAATAAGTATCAAGACTAACCTCGGTGGAGTAATGACGAGGAACAGTCAAGACACCTACCAGGCTAATAAACTGGACAAGTATAAGTATAGGAATAACAGTGTATAATTTCTACATAAAGACTACACAATATGATTAACAATATCATAATTGCAATAAGAGGAAACGACAAGTATCAATGGAATATCATAATAATGACACAAAAGATGAATGAAAACACAACTTAAAACCAAAATCATAGGTTCAACAACAAGTAACAACTCAGCAACTACGATCGCTTCCACATCAGATTTTTGTCAACAAGCTCCGCGAGGTATCGAACCCCGGACAAATCACAACTTACAGGTCTCAATGCCTGAACCCTAACACTTGGCATCCTATGTCCTCATCACACCTCATAATCACACTGACCACTCACGTGCCAAATAGAGTCATTCTCAAATAGATGGCAAGGAAACAAGGGTGTACATCTATACTCAACAATATCAAGAAAACATCTTATTCGATAAGGGTGCTTGTCTACGTGTATGCTTGTACAAGTGTCCTAACATAGTTCATACTAGCTAGTAAACATAAGGAAAATAATGGACAACACGTAGAATGTTTGTAGAACAGGGGGATCTATCAGAATACCGTTTCATAGTCCCAAAGTAAATATGCAGAATAGGGGAATCTACCGGAATACCGTTCCGTAGTCCCAAAGTAAATATGCAGAATAGGGGGATCTACCAGAATACCGTTCCCGTTAAAAACCATGTTTTTGTACGTGAAAATACGTCATAAATAAATTGATGAAAGCTCAGAAATGAGATGTTACATCCCGTATTTTCGTACGATAAAGCTTTGTTGTAAGTTAATCGACGTAAGTTTGGGAATGAGTTTATTTTGAGATCATAAGCTTTATGCTATTTTAAACAAGTGATGAGCGAATTTGTGAAGGTGAGTGAGTAAGAAAATCGAAGAAATAAATTTTTATCGAAGTTTGACATTTTTGGGATAAAATGCGGCCCGAGTTAAAATACCCGATATTTAGGGACTAGTGCCATACAAGGTACCACATGATCGGTGAATAAAGTGTGTTAAAAGTGGATAGTATTTTAATTAATTTGAGATAATTTTTAATTATGTGGATAATTAATTAATTATTGGTTAATGGGGAAATTAACTAGTTAATAAAAATTAATGGGTAATTAATTAACCATCTTGGATAAAACCAAGGGGACCCAACGTGGCAGCCCCAGGTAATGAATAAGCTTCATTACATTTAGGTGGCCACCTTAGAAGCCTTTAGGAAAGGTTAGTCATCCTAAGTGGGGCCCGCCTTAAAATTAAATGTAACTTTCCTAGTTAAAAAATCATTTCTGTTATAAAATAAAAGCAATGCAGTAAAATGTAAATAACAAGAGATAGAAAGAAGGGAGAGAGTTTTGTTCTTTCATTTTGGTGTATTTTTCCATTGCAATTACATGGCCTTTTATAGGCATAAAATGTAAAGATGATTGACATAAAATAGGAAATTTAATCTTTCAACTATTCACAAAATAGGCATCCAATGTAGTATCCA
>MU664767.1:1243-50031 GCA_026770625.1 Nicotiana glauca
CAAGCCTATCATTCTCTCTTGCTGCTCCTGATAACAACACCCAAAACTGTGCACCTCCACAAAACACCCCGCAGCCACAAACACAGCCTACCCACGCTCAAACCTGCTACACATGCAACAACGCTCCACTGCTCATTCCCAAGCCACCAAACACCACAAACGACCACCTCCATAACACTCCTATCTTTGTGGAAACTGTACCTCACTACACCCAACCGATCTCAAATGTACTTGAGCCGGATGACAAAGACTCCCTCATCAGGAACTTAGCAGCTGAGCTCAAGAAGTTAACTAGCCGGGTCCAGGGTGTCGAAGGTAGCAAAGGCATTGAGGGACTGAACTATGAAGACTTGTGCATTCAACCAGAGGTTGAACTTCCGGAGGGGTACAAACCTCCCAAGCTCGAAATGTTTGATGGAACCGGAGATCCCAGAGTCCACCTAAGGACCTATTGCAACAAGTTAGTTGGGGTTGGGAGAGATGAGAAAATTCGCATGAAGCACTTCATGAGGAGTTTGAAGGGAGATGCACTATCCTGGTATATCAGTCAGGACCCCAAGAAGTGGACGGGTTAGGTGAGCATGGCATCGGACTTCATGGATAGATTCCGGTTCAACACTGAAAACGCACCGGATGTGTTCTACATACAGAATTTGAAGAAAAAATCCACTGAAACATTCCGCGAGTATGCTACTCGTTGGAGGTCAGAAGCTGCAAAGGTCAGGCCGGCCCTAGAAGAAGAGCAAATGAATAGGTTCTTTGTCCGGGCTCAGGACCCCCAATATTATGAGAGATTGATGTTGATCGAGGGTCAGAGATTCTCGGATATCATCAAACTTGGAGAAAGAATCGAAGAGGGCATCAAAAATGGTATGGTCACAAATCTTGAAGCATTGCAAGCCACCAATAAGGCTTTGCAAACTGGTGGCACGTCCAAGAAGAAAGATGTGAGTGCCGTGATGGTCGCACAGGGAGCCAAGTCACCACCAAAATACCACACTTACCCGTTACCTCCATTTACATATTAGCCTATCCCGAATTACCAAGCACCCGCACCCTCCTATCCACCTCCCGTTTACCAATCCTCTCCACCCCTCACATATTAACCCATTTCACCTAGATATTCTCAACCAATACCTGTTTACCAAGTTTACAGCTCAACCCCCTCATTACCAGTCACCACCCACCCGCCAAAATTTCCTGAGACCCAGACCAAATTTTGACCTCAAACCTTCCAGACAATACACAGCCATCGCTGAACCAATTGACCAGCTATATGAAAGGCTTAAAGCTGCTAGTTATGTCACTCCTATCCCAGCCAAAGCTCCAGAAAATCCCTCCCAGTGGATCAACCCCAACAAGACTTGTGCGTATCACTCCGGCATGAAGGGGCATACCCTTGACGAGTGCCGTTCATTGAAAGACAAGATTCAGACCTTGATCAACAATAAGGTCATCGTAGCAAAGGAGCCCACTCCTAACATTCGAAACAACCCCCTGCCTGACCATAAAGGCGGAGACATTTATATGATTGAGATCGAGGATGATTGGGACCCCAAAGGGTCGATAGGTTTGATTGCTGAAGGGGATGAACCAAATAAGCTAGTGGTTACCCTTAATCCAATTGTTGTACATAATCATCCCTCCAAGGACGATGAAGTAAATATGTCTATACCTCTTGAATTTGAAGTACCTCCATCTGCAAAGACTCCCGGGCCAATCGAGGTTGAGTTTGGAGTTCCAAAGGCACCTACACCCTTTGAAGTTGTTGTGCTACCACCAAAGGTGCCTATTTCGGTGGCAATGACTGACATAACACCATTCCACTCGAATATTGTACCATGGGATTACACTGCCGAAGCCAGGAGGAAAGGAAAGACCAGGATAGGAGAAACAATTGTCACGCAAGGAATGACTAGAACAGGGAGGGTCTACACCCCAAAGCACCTAGCCGAGTCCGGTAAGCAAGCCCCGAGGCGTCCTATTAAAACAGGGCCTGACGATCTTTGGAGGAAAATACAGGCTAAGGAGTACTCGGTCACTGAACAGTTGAATAAAACACCAGCACAGATATCTATCCTGTCTCTTCCGCAGAGTTCAGATGCTCACAAGAATGCCTTAATGAAGATACTGAGCGAAGCCTATGTGTCCAGCAATATAACCGAGGGTGAAATGATGAATATGGTGGGGAAAGTGTTGGAGAGCCATAAAATAACTTTCCATGAAGATGAGTTGCCACCAGAAGGTCTGAGCCACAACAAGGCACTGCACATCACTGTGTAATACGAAGATTATTTCATCACTAGAGTCCTGATTGATGGGGGAATCGAGCCTCAACATTTTTCCGCTTGTAACTCTCAGAACTCTGGGGAAATGCCTACACGAGATCAAAGACGGGGCTATCAATGTCAAAGCCTTCGATGGGTCCCAGAAATCCACTATTGGAGAAATTAGCCTATGCTTGCAAATGGGGCCAACCTGGTTCGACGTCGACTTCCAAGTAATAGATGTCCCGGCATCCTACAACTTGCTGTTAGGACGCCCCTGGATCCACGCTGCTGGAGTCGTAGCCTCGACCCTGCATCAAGCGGTAAAGTTCGAATGGAACTACCAAGAAGTGATCATTTGGCGATGGTAGTAACCCCATATATAGTCGCCAGACCATCCCAATGATTGGGGGCAGAAGGAGAATAGGAAGAGAAACATACCACCACATCGAAAGGGTTAATGCTATAGATAAGGATAAGTGGTGGGACAACAAGATCGAGAGTATCCTGAATTGGCATGGGTATGAGCCTGGAAAGGGACTTGGCAGGAATCTTTAGGGGATTACTAAGCCCATCAAAGTAAAGAAGCAAGGTACCATATTTGGCCTAGGGTACGGTTATACTTGGGAGGAGTTCCAGAACTGGTCGTCACCATGGCGTGGCCTCTACTATCCATTGGAGTTTCCGATACCTAGCTTGGAGCAGACCTTCCAACTGGAAGATACTATATATGGGTCGGAAGAAGATGAGGCATTGGCAGCCATGAAGAATTTGTTCCTGGAGGATGATGATATGGACTGATGTGTTCTTTTCGAGGAGGAGGGGGAGGAAGGCCCTTCCATACAAGCTGTGAACAGAGGAGACCACCTCAGCAACTGGTCAATTAGCACCATCAGGGCCCGGAAAGCTTCGGGGTAGCAAGGCTAAACAAAAGCACCATGCATCGCATTTTTAGCTTACTTTACTAGTTGATTTTCTTTCCGCATTATCTTCTATTTCGAAAAGAGCTCTGATGTTTCAAACTATTATATATTTAATCAAATCATTTAAATTTATCATATATATCTTGCTTATTATTTTATCTATCATTTACTCTATTTTATACAACATTACTATTACTTATCTTGACGATGAACCAACGACTGTGACTTGCAACGAAACAATGCAACAAAAGGATGTAGACTTAGAAGAAGATGAGATACCCGAAGAGGTCGTCAGAGAAGTTGAGAATTTTGAGAATAGACCTAGTCCAACCTGGAAGAAACTAAGGGCATTAATTTGGGAGATACAGATAATGTCAAGGAAACCCGCATCAGTGTTCACTTGTCGCTATCAGAGAAAGAGAAATATACAGAATTTTTGAAAGAATATGAGGACATATTTGCCTGGTCATATGATGATATGACTGGCCTCAGCACGTCCATTGTAGCTCACAAACTGCCAACAGACCCGACTTGTCCGCCAGTAAAACAGAAGCTCAGGAAATTCAAACCCGACATGAGTTTGAAAATCAAAGAAGAGGTTACTAAGCAAGTCAAAGACAAAGTTCTCAGGGTAGTGGAATATCCAACATGGTTAGCCAACATTGTGCCAGTACCAAAGAAGGATGGGAATGTCAGAATCTGTGTCGACTACCGGGATCTCATCCGGGCTAGTCCCAAAGATGACTTCCCCTTGCCAAACATACACATTTTTATTGACAACTGCGCCAAGCACGAGTTGCAGTCCTTTGTTGATTGTTTCGCCGGGTATCATCAGATATGGATGGATGAAGAGGATGCAGAGAAAACGGCTTTCATCACGCCGTGGGAAATGTATTGCTACAAAATGATGCCATTCGGATTGAAGAATGCTGGCGCCACCTACATGAGAGCCATGACTACTATCTTTCATGACATGATACACAAGGAGATCGAGGTGTATGTGGATGATGTCATCATCAAATACAAGAAAGCCGCTAATCATATGGAAGATCTAAGGAAATTCTTCAACAGACTAAGAAGGTACAATCTAAAACTGAATCCCGCCAAGTGTGCATTCGGGGTTCCTGCCGGAAAACTGCTAGGTTTCATCATGAGTTGTTGAGGAATAGAATTGGACCCATCAAAGATCAAAGCCATCCAATAATTGCCACCACCGAAGAAAAAGAAGGACGTGATGAGTTTCTTGGGAAGACTCAACTATATCAGCCGATTCATAGCTCAGTCCACAGTCATTTGTGAACCCATCTTTAAAATGTTAAAGAAAGACGTTGCTACTAGATGGACCGACGATTGTCAAAAAGCCTTCGACAGAATCAAGGAATACCTGTCAACGCCACCAGTCTTGGTTCTGCCCGAGCCAGGAAGTCCCTTATTGCTTTATCTCGCAGTTTTGGATGGAGCATTCGGTTATGTTCTGGGACACCATGATGAAACGGGAAGAAAGGAGCAGGCCATCTACTATCTCAGTAAGAAATTTACCCCGTACGAGGCCTGGTATTCCTTATTAGAATGCACCTGTTGTGCTCTGACTTGGGTAGCTCAGAAATTGAGGCATTATTTCTGTGCCTACACTACCTATCTCATATCCAGGATGGACCCGTTAAAGTAAATCTTCCAGAAGCCCATGCCCACCGGCAAGCTCGCCAAGTGGCAAATCTTGCTAAGTGAATTCGACATTGTTTACGTGACTCAGAAAGCAGGTAAGGGCCAGGCCATAGCAGATTACCTTGCCGAGAATCCTGTTGGGGGAGAATACGAACCCCTGAAAACGTATTTTCCCGATGAAGAAGTGTCCTTTATAAGAGAAGATATTGCAGAATCCTACGATGGTTGGAGGTTGTTTTTTTGATGGAGCCGCAAATTTCAAAGGAGTTGGCATAGGAGTAGTCCTGGTATAAGAAACAGGCCAACATTACCCGGTATTCGCTAAGCTCAGGTTCCCTTGCACAAATAATATGGTCGAATATGAAGCTTGCATCCTGGGACTCAAGATGGCCATTGACATGAATATTCAAGAGTTACTAGTGATCGGGGACTCATACCTGCTCATACATCAAGTTCGAGAAGAATAGGCTACCAAAAACTCTAAGATACTTCCCTATTTGCATCACATACGAGAGTTAAGGAAAAGGTTCACAAAAACGGAATTTCAGCATGTCCCCAAGGTCCAGAACAAGTTCGCTGACGCATTGGCTACTCTGTCATCCATGATCCAACATCCAGACACAAATTTCATTGATCCCATCCCAGTAAGGATTTATGATCAGCCAGCTTATTGTGCTCACGTTGAGGAAGAAGCGAACGGAAAACCATGGTTCCACGACATCGAAGAGTACTTGACAACAGGAAAGTATCCAGAACTTGCCAACGCTACTCAAAAGCGCACACTTCGGAGGTTATCCAACAACTTCTTTCACAGCGGAGGAATCCTGTATAGGAGGACTCCCGATTTGGGTTTGCTAAGGTGTGTCGAAGCAAAAAAAGCATCCAGACTATTGGACAAAGTGCACGTGGGGATGTGTGGACCACACATGAATGGTTTTGTCTTAGCAAAGAAGCTACTACGAGCAGGGTATTTTTGGATGACTATGGAAACATACTATATCCAATATGTTCACAAATTCCATCGCTATCAGATACATGCAGACATGATAAAGGTGCCTCCAAATGAGCTTACTGCAACAAGCTCACCATGGCTATTTGCCGCCTGGGGGATGGATGTCATCGTACCTATCGAGCCCGCCGCATCAAACGGGCACAGATTTGTCCTGGTGGCAATTAATTACTTTACTAAATGGGTTGAAGCAGCGTTGTACAAGGCAGTGACTAAGAAAGTTGTGGCATATTTCGTCCGTGATCGTATTGTTTGCCGATTCGGGATTCCAGAATCAATCATCACTGATAACCGTTCCAATCTCAACAGCGACCTAATGAAAGCAATGTGTGAGGAACTCAAGATCAAACACATGAACTCCACAGCCTACAGGCCTCATATGAATGGAGCTGTGGAGGCAGCCAATAAGAATATCAAGAAGATATTAAGGAAGATGGTCGAAATCCACAAACAATGGCATGAGAAGTTATCATTCGCTTAGCTGGGATACCGCACCACAGTTCGCACATCGACCGGAGCAACTCCCTACATGCTGGTTTATGGTACAGAAGCGGTCATCCCTGCCAAGGTGGAAATTCCCTCCTTGAGGATCATACAAGAAGTAGAGTTAGATGACGCAGAATGGATAAAAGGTCGCTACGAGTAGTTAGCCCTTATAGATGGGAAAAGAATGAATGCAGTTAGCCACGATCAGTTGTATCAGAACAGAATGTCCAGAGCCTTCAACAAAAGAGTTAAGCCAAGAAAGTTTACACCGGGGCAGCTGGTATTGAAGAAAATACTCCCACATCAAGATGAAGCCAAGGGGAAATTCTCTCCCAACTGGCAAGGTCCGTACATGGTTCACTGGGTTCTAACTGGAGGAGCCCTTATTCTTGTAGAAATGGACAGAGAGGTTTGGCCCAAGCCAATCAATTCAGATGCGGTGAAACAATACTATGCGTGACCACCTATGATTTTTCTATAATGTAATTTGAACTACGCCTGACCTGATTCCCGTTTAAGAGGGGATACGTAGGCAGCCCTATGGGTTCGGTCTCAATTTAATCAAAATCTTCATTTTCCTCTATTATTGGAACAGGGGCAGAATTTTAAGGAGGACCCTCAAAATTCCAAAGTCAGCCTTCAGCCACTCATCGCCAAGGATGTCACCTTAGTGGAATGGGGCTGAATTTTGAGGAGGACCCTCAAAATTCCGAAGTTGACTTTTGCATTTGTTCAGTGCAGCCGTCAGAAGTGCCAACCCAGTAAACAGGGGCAGAATTTTGAGGAGGACCCTCAAAATTCTGGAGCAAGAGAGATTGCGATGCTTTGAACCACGTTGCAGTCATTGGTTCATTTGAACAAAACCATTTTCTATTTACATTATACTTGTTAAATCATGCATAACTATGACAGCTGCTTTTTAGCAACGCTACCCTAAATGATGCACACAACGTCGGAGGCCACGGGAAACGAACTAACCTTTCCCCCTTGACAAAACTTGCAATTTTCTTTGGATGCAGGCGCCGAGACACAAACATATTACACAATTGCATTGAATAATCACACCTATTCGCATTTTTTGCTGTCCGCACACAATATTCCCCAACAGCCGCAATATCACAATCAGTTACCAACAATCAACTAAGAATCTCTATTACCATCTGCATTCCTTGCGTTGCATAAGGATACCTTCCTGCCTTTCGAGACTAAGCATTGTCTCCATCTGCTTTCCTTTTATTGCATAAGGCTACCTTTCTGCCTTCCGAGACTAAGCATTGTCTCCATCTGCATTTCTGCATTGCATAAGGCTACCTTTCTGCCTTTTGAGACTAAGCGTGTTCTCCATCTGCATTTCCTTCATTGCATAAGGCTACCTTTCTGCCTTCCGAGACTAAGCATTGTCTCCATCTGCATTCCTTGCATTGCATATGGCTACCTTTCTGCCTTTCAAGACTAAGCGATGTCTCCATCTGCATTTCCTTCATTGCATAAGGCTACTTTTCTGCCTTCCGAGGTTAAGCTCTACCTCCATCTTGCATGGCTGAAATAACGCCCCATTATCCTTCTTGCATGGCTGAAATATCGCCACTTTCACTTACATCTTGCACTCGGGGATTTTCATATTTGAGCTTTGTGCCAACTATTTGAACCCTTCGGGGATTGTTGTTGATAATTCCTCACTGATTTAGTTATATATTTGAACTCAGTAATGTATTTTCCACTGTTTTAAAACTCATCCAAGTTTATTATGCCTTAAACACTTGAAATGATAATTCCAAAAATATTTTGGGCTGAGTATCATGTTTTACTGTTGCTCGAGTGGCTTATGTGATTCTTTTGACAGCGAGGGTCTGTATTTGTAAGGATAATATGGATCGGGCTACACGCTGCGGCAGTGATATACTGATACTGATATGAAGCCGAGAGCCTAGATTTGATGTCACGAGATGGCTTGATATTGCGCTTGGGCCGTAAGGGGACCCTCCCGGAGAATGCACACCCCTAGTGAGCATCGTCGATGATAAATGGATCGGCTCGCATGTTGCAGCGATATGTGGAGCGGGCTGCACGCCGTAGCGGTACCGGTACTGTTTGATGTGTTTACCTTATTTCATTATCTGCCATTATATGTTGTTTGTGCTTGCTTCTTCTTGCAATATTTACCTGTTGTTCTGGTATCATCTGATAACTGAGTGTGGTGCCCGAGAGGCGGACTTTTGTGCTTATCTGCACTATTTTTTTTGCATTCAATTGCATAAATGTTGAAAAAGACATTTTCAAAAGAGGTTTTAAACTGAGCTAAGATATTTCTAAAGGTTTTATAGCTTCACTGCTTTCTCTCAAAGGATTTTTCACTGCCCCTATATAGCATGATGGTTTGCTTTACATGATTTCTTACTGCTCAGTTATTATTTACCTTTATTACTCACTGAGTTAGAGTACTCACTTTACTCCATATACCTCGCGTGCAGATGCAGGTATTTGTTCACCCGGTAGCGGGTTTTGGCTGATCAGAGGTAGAGCTATAGGAGTAGCGAGGTGACTGCTTGCGTTTGCAGAACCATTTTCTCTCTTTTGGTTCATTATTAGGACTTTGTATATTTTAGGTCTCGTAGTTGTATTTATACTCTAATAGATGCTCGTGACTTGTGACACCCCGATTAGGGATGTGTCGGGTTGAATCTTCCGCTAATTAATGGTAATAAGTCATATTTAAACTGCTTATGAACTGTTTTAACTATTTTGGAAGGATAAATTGGGTTTAGTTGGCTGGCCTTGTATCCACGAGAGGCACTATCACAACTAGTGCGGGGTTTGGGTCGTGACAAGTTGGTATCAGAGCCTAGGTTACTAGGTCTCACGAGTCATGAGCAGGTTTAGTAGAGTCACGCGCATCAGCACGGAGACGTCTGTATTTATCCTCGAGAGGCTGCAGAACCTTTACGAAAACTTCACATTCTTGAATTCTTATCGTACGTCCTTGATTCAGCTTGAAAAGAAACTCTTGAAATTCCTTCCACGCGTTTGTATGCGCGCATGAGCACTCATTATCTGATGTGCCTTGATGGCTTGTGATTCCTTGATCGAGGGGCGAGATATGATCTCTGTGAGTTAGATGTTGGGCCAGTCTGGAGGATTTGAGGTCGGATCTTTGACTATGGCTTGAACACCAAAGTACTGATTGTGTGAACAAGTGTTTTGAACTTATATGTTCGGTATTATCCCTATTAGCGGGAATGGCGGTTGGATAGTTATGTGATGAGTATGTTAGTACTGCGAGATGTATCTATATGACTTGTTAGTTATGAGAAAGTCTACTGGATAATAGATGAACTATTAAGTGTTCTATTTCTATTGTGATTTGATGTGTAGTCGAGTTATGGGAATCATTTCGTGTCTCCTAGATGGGGGTGAAGTAAATTTCATGTTCCGGTATGAGTTCAGGCTCAGGAAGACTAAGTGGTTGCGTAATGTGTATGGCGGTGGAAGGTATACAGAAATGTTATATTGAGGCAAAACAGGTAGGTTATCTCCTGCGGAGTGTTCCGAAGTGGCATGATCCTTATGTGTATGTTAGAAGATCTCATGTGTAATGGAAGGGTACATGTTGAAATTTGAAATTTCGGGTCGCTTAAGAGAGTGGGCTTAACTGTTGCGGGGATGAATGTCAGATTTGTAGAAGATTTATAGTACTAGATGATCTGTGTTTTCATAAACTTATAAATGATTTGAGTTTAAACTCACTATGGTATTGTGGAATCAATAGAGTAAAAGTGTTATGAGTTATTGAGTGTATCTTGATCTATGGCTTCAAGCCAAGTGGGGGAGTCTGCTGTGAGCAGTTGATTGCACGATTAGGTATGTCGACGCCACCTTTTCATCGCGAAATCGGGTTTACGACATTTGGGAAGACAACTCTATTTCCATTTGGCAATTGGGTTTTTGGATTTGAAGAGTCGCTACCTAATGATTAAGTGCATTAGGACACTAAGAGTTTTGAGTTGGAAAACCAGAGTTTGGGTAAGGGCTAGAAACTATCTCGAGGGGAAGGTGTTAGGCACCCCTCAAGATCCACTAGTGTGGTTCCCGGCCATGCTATGTTGTGACTTTAAATGCAAATAAGTATACAAATAATTCAGCATATAAGGGTCGTAAATAGGTACGTAACAAGCATGTTGAATTTAAGGTCTAAGTGATCTCATATGTTGTTTAAGAAAATGCCCAAACTGCAGAAATTTAAACAAAAAAACAAAAATTTTGAAAAGAAGAGAATAGTGCAGTAAAAGAAAAGCATTTGGTGACTGAAATGAGATATAGAATTTTATTGACAAAATAATAACAAAGTTACATAAGGGGAGAGGGGTCCTAGGTTTGTGAAACACATGGATCATCCACACAACACCGGTAGCCAATCGTACGCATGGTGTTATCACGTGATCATCATCTCCATGTCTACCCTTCCCACACTGTTGAGGCATTAAGCGCGAAATAGTATGATTACCTACTGCATGTTATTACCCTTCCCCCCTATCAGTCCCGGAGGAAATTAGGACTACGAATCCTAAAAGGGGAGGGAGTTTGGATTTTCAGGGTTTAAAAGGATAAAATTCTAGGGCGACAGTCAAAATACATAAAACAGTTAATGGGGAACTAGTAGCAATTAAGGGCTCAAATAGTTCTCCTTATTTAAAGAAGCAACTTATTTAGAATGACTTACAAATACTGGTTAGGTCTTTAGTTAAAATTAACGTAGGAACAGTTGATTTACCATATATTTCCCAGATAGGGAGTCCAAATTAGTTGTAGCTGTCAAAAACTGACATAGTTGATTAATTACTTAACTATTTGCCTATGTGTTAAACGGGACCTATAGGCATGATATCTATTAATGGAGGAATAAATTGATTGCAAAAAGAATTGTTGGTTGCAAGCTCTGCGAGTGTTAAACGAATTACCACTGATTTTAAACTTAGGAGCGAATGGGCGATTCTGCTTTAGTTGATAACTCCTATAGGCATGCTCTCTAGGCATCACTGATTTTATCGTTGTTGTTTCATGCAGAGATCCTATGGACATGTCATCTATATGTAATTGATTATTTTAACTGGTATAAGCAGATTTATCTAGTGACAAATGCAAATGCAAAATGCAGGAATTCCTATAGGCACATTATCTATATGATATGCAGAGTTTCAGCAACGATTTATGGGCATGGTATTTGTACGAAGTGCAGAGAACTTATGAGCATAGTATCTATGTGAGATGCAGAGGTTTGAAAGTAATAACTCCTAAAATATGGTATCTACATGAAATGCTGAATCTTGAAGGTAATAATCCCTAAAACATGGTATCTACATGAGGTGCTGAATTCGAAAGTAAATAATTCCTAAAACATGGTATCTACATGAAAATGCAGAATTTGAAAGTAAATATCCTAAAACATGGTATCCACCCCTTTTGCATGCATTCAATCCCATCCCTTTCACTATACACCCCCGGTAGTTATTACAAAATTTATTACAGACCAAATGAATCAGGGGAAAGAATAAAAATACATCACTGATTACATCTACATCTATTCAGCCTAATCCAGACTTAGAGTCTAACAATATGAGATAAACCAACTTGTAGGATCGTATTTTCCAAAGCCTTTCTCTTATTTGGGGATGTGTCAAAGTTCAAAGGAACTTCAAGAGTTCCAAGCAGTGCTTACACCCCAAATATCATTGAAGAATCAGATTATAGTGCAGTGTGGAAGGGCCAGCCCTCAAATGTCCAAGTTTAGAGGGAACTCAAGGTCCCAAGGCAAGGCTAGGAGGGGGGCAGAACTTAGAGAATGGGAGTAAGTGCAATGAAAGGGAATTAGGGGGAGCCAGGGCAGGCTGGTGGTCATGCCCAGCAATTAGGATGTTGGCACACCCCTGACCACCCTGTCAGCCTTAGAATTCGGGAGTTAAGACCTTGTTGAAGGTCAGGTTCAGCCCTGGACAGCAATTGGGATGCTGCCAGTCCATACCTTAACTCAGTACACATAGGGGAATGAGGGTATGGGAGCAATTGTTTACACTAGCAGCAAAAAACAAAGAAAGAATAGGCAAATGCATATAGATACTTTAAAATTAACTTTGCAGAGGATTGAAAGAAAGCATGGATACAGGGACTGTAAATAAACACATTAGAAAGATAATGAAATTAATTTTAAAACACACTAGTTCAAAGAAGCAAGTAAGGAGAAATAGTAGCCTTATGAAATCCAAAGTGCAGTCAAGAAGCAAGAGTATAAGTTAGAAGAGAGTTGTGATTACTGTATGCTCAATTGTGTGTCTTGTGAAAGAGAGTCGTGTATTTATAGTGCAGAAAGTGGGCCAAAATAAGGTAAGAAAATAATTGAAGACTGATTGTAAATCAATTACATAAGACTCCCTTTAATTAAGGGATTCAAATTCAAACGGGTGTAAAACAATTAAGTAAAGGAATTAATCAGACAGTTGTGTAAATCATGCAATTGAGGGCAAATACATAAAGGTTATTTAAGGACAGGGTATTGACAGTACACGATTTGTTAAAATAAGGCAAGGAAGTCAGTTAACAGCCAGGAAATCAGAGATTAAAGATTTGGTATGAATGAACCAAGTCAGAAAATGGTAAAGAGAGGCTTTACTTAAGAAGAATCAGTAGCAATCAATTAACCCCAAAAAAAGGATTATGATTCGAACACAAGTTGGAAAACCTTTAGAAGAAAGATTTTAACACATATAAAAGGGGTTTTCATGCAAATCAGAATAGTCTAGTATAGAAGAATTCATACACAAAAGGATTCAAACTCAGTACATGGATCCAAAGTGAGTTTGAGAGAGTCCAGGGCTCAAATAGAACCCTAGTCCAAACACACAAGACCAAACTCGCCAAAAACCCCAAATCCTAGGGTTTTCGACTTGAATCAAATACAAAGAAGAGAAAACAAGTACATACAGTAGAAAGTTTAATGCAAACAGATTCAGGGAACTAATTCGAAACACAATGAGGGTAGAAGAAATAGTAGAGGAAAATATGCTTAAGCAGGCATAGTAAGAACACTTAATGGACATGGTAGGGAAATACAGTAGTCGAAGCATATCAAGTCACACTGGAAGGCAAGTAGCAGAACATAGCATGTGAAAACATAGTATGTGAAAACATAGCATAGAAACACAATTGAAGGAAGAACAAAATATAGCAAACATAGTAGCAGAACATGTGTAAAAAATAAAACATAAGAACATAGTAGAGACAAACATACACGAGAAAAGGAGAAGAAAAGTCGGAAAACACTTAAGCATTTTTTCAGAAACCCTAAATAAAAAAGAAGTGACTTTGAAAGTAAAATTTATTTAAAGAAGAGTTGGGGAAACCTTTTAAAAACTCAAAGTAAAGCATGAATACACACAGATCTGAAGAGAATCAGAGAAAAACCTCGAACATCTAGGGTTTCAGGTGAACCCTAAAATGAGAAAGGCTTCAAATATGTATGATCTAAATCGGATAAGACTGGAAACAGGCTCAGGAGGCTAAGATATGCCGGAGCTAGGTCGGAGATGGCTGGAAACCTCAAGTTGACGGAGGTCTGGGTGGGGACCTTTAAGGTCTAGCCTCAAACCTTCAAATACCAAGCACCAAAGACCGATAGGAGGTGAGTATAAGGGTTTCATGGCCTGAGAAGCCATGGAAAGCAGCGAGAATCGAAGGGATTAGGGTTAGCTTGGGTGGCGGCGACTAAGGTTTGCAAAGAGAATGGGATAGGAAAGGGATTCAAGGGAGGCGAGTAGAGGGAAATGAATTAGGATTGGGGGGTTTGGTAAATTAAAAAGGAAAGGGTGTATTTGAGTCGTTGATCAACGGCTGTGATTAAAAGGGGGTCCGGTCGGGTAATTTAATTGGGTTAGGGGTTGGGCTGATTTCAGGAATTGGGCCGGTTAAAACTGGGTCTAAATTGGGTCAATTGGGGGATTTAATGTGGCTATAATTGAAATGCAGATGGGCTATATATTAAATAGCCAATTTCTCCACTTTTAATTTAATTAAAATAGTTAAAATAACTTTAAAAATAAATTAAAAGCATTGAATTAATTAATAATATATAAATGTTAATCTAAAAATACTGGGAGCAATTTTAAAATTGTAAAATACTATTAATCATAATGTAGGCTATAATTGCAATTTTATGCGATTTAGCCTAAAAAATATCAAATAAATTTATAAAAAAATTATGCAAAAATTACCTTAATTATATTGTAGTATAAATAGAAGGATGGAAATAAATTACTCACCAAAATAATAGTTTTGGGAATAATTATGGGATTTTGTACTGTTAAAACAAATAATAAAATTATTTTAAAAAGCTTTAAAAATTAGAAAAGATGTCAAAATTCTTGGGCATACTTATATATGCATGTACATGCTATTTTGAGAATATTTTGAATAAATAAAAATAGATAGGGAAAAAAGAGTTGTCGGGTAAAGATATGATGACCAATTTTGACCAAAAGAAACAACTTGAAAAGGTTTTGACCGTGCTCTAGTTCCTGAGCTGCCTACATATCCCTGGTCTTACAGGAATCAGGTCATATGCAGTTCAGGATACATCGACGGAATATGCCGGTCGAGGTTTTGAAAAGAACGGACGCAATATTTAGGTTGAGAAGGAGGGCCAGGGACCGATGGGCGGGGGGAACCGGAGCGAGATCGCTCCTGCTGTAATGGCCATTACTAGCTGGTGTACCTGCGAATGAGCAATACAAATATATTATGCATAAACTTAAACGTGATGCAAGTTCCTGTTGGACCGTGAAGCTGTCTTTGGATGGGTGGGATGACGTCCTCAGACCATGTCGTCCTGGTCCATGAAGCATATAATAAAGGATTCACATGCTATGAAATGACATTCTCGGGCTATGATGATGGTGCCTCCGAACCATGACTCCTTTTAATAATGATGTGCAAAAGATAAAAGCGGGGTCCTCAGGCCATGGCATGGCATTCTCAGGCTATGAAAATGGTGCCTCGAATAATGACGCCTTTGGACAGTTTGACGATATTTCAGCACATGAAATGCAGTATTTGGCGATGTTTCAGCGATGTAAAACGTAAATGAAAGGGTGGCGGTATTTTAGCCAATGTAGGGATTTAAATGAAGTTGGCGATATTTCAGCCATGCAGGATAAAATAAAGTTGGCGATATTTCAGCCGATAAAGATTTAAATATAAATGTGATCTTTCAGCCGATATAGAGATTTAAATGAAGTTGGCAATATTTTAGCCATCTGAGGGATATAAATAAAATTGGCAATGTTTCAGCCAATTGCAAGACTTAAATAAAGTTGGTGATATTTCAGCCGATGTAATGATTTGAATAAAGTTGGCAATATTTCAGCCGATGTAAAGCATAAATATAAATGGCGATATTTTAGCCGATGTAGGGATTTAAATAAAGTTGGCGATATTTCAGCCATGCAGGATAAAATAAAGTTGGCGATATTTCAGCCGACAAAGATTTAAATATAAATGGCGATCTTTTAGCCGATATAGAGATTTAAATGAAGTTGGCGATATTTCAGTCAATGTAAAGCATAAATGTAAATGGAGGTATTTTAGCCGATGTAGAGATTTAAATAGAGTTGGCGATCTTTCAAGTGATGCAAATAAGAGGTGGCGATATTTCAGCCATGCAGGATGGAGGTAGTGCTTAAACTCGAAAGGCAGAAAAGTAGCCTTATGCAATGCAGAGAGATGCAGATGGAGACAGTGCTTAGTCTTGAAGGGCAGAAAGGTAGCCTTATACAATGCAAGGAAATGCAGGATGGAGGTAGCGCTTCACCTCGGAAGGCAGAAAAGTAGCCTTATGCAATGCAGAGAAATACAGATGGAGACAGTGCTTAGTCTCGGAAGGCAGAAAGGTAGCCTTATGCAATGCAAGAAAATGCAGGATGGAGATAGTGCTTAGTCTCAGAAGGCAGAAATGTAGCCTTATGCAATGCAAGGAAATGCAGGATGGAGACAATGCTTAGTCTCGGAAGGCAGAAAGGTAGCCTTATGCAATGCAAGGAAATGCAGGATGGAGGTAGTACTTAACCTCGGAAGGCAGAAAAGTAGCCTTATGTAATGCAAGAAAATGCAGGATGGAGACAGTGCTTAGTCTCGGAAGGCAGAAAGGTAGCCTTATGCAATGCACGAAATAAAACTGAAGAGTAACAAAATTTCTTAGCTTAGAGACGATAGTTGCTCGTTGATTGTCATTGTGGCTGCTGGGAATGTCGTGCGCGGATAGCACTTGTAAATGGGTGATGATTCTGAGAGTCGTATTCCTGAAAAAGTATGAGTTTGTAATCATATCTGATGACTTTTGTCTGGGGTGCCTGCATCCAAAGAAAAATCTCGAGTTTTGTAAAGGGGGAAGGTTAGTTTGTCTTCTCGTGGACCTCGCTTGTCCTACTCGGCTCTTGCTTTCATTGGGGTAGAGTTGCTAAACAAAGCAATTTTGACAGTAGCCATGCATGATTTAGTAAAAAATATGATATAAATACATAATTTAAAATGATTTTCTTTTAGATGAACCGATGACTGCGACGTGGTTCAAGATATTGCGACCTCTTTTGCTCCGGAATTTTGAGGGTCTTCCTCAAAAAATTTCCCCAATTTACTGGACTGGTGTTTCTGACGGCTGCGCGCGATGAATGGCTGAAAGTCAACTTTGAAATTTTGAGGGTCCTCCTCAAAATTCTGCCCCAGTTTCCAATATAGGGGAAATGAAAATTTTATTGAATTGTGACCGAACCCATAGGGCTGCCTACGTATCCCCTCTTAAACGGGAATCAGGTCAGGCTTAGTTCAAATTACATTATACAGAAATTATAATGATTACAGATAATAACATTTGACTGCATCTGAATTTATTGGTTTTGGCCAAACTTCTCCATCCATTTCTGCAAGTATGAGGGCTCCTCCTTTTAGAACCCGGTGAACCATGTACGGGCCTTGCCAGTTAGGAGAGAACTTTCCTTTGGCCTCATCCTGATGCGGAAAAATTTTCTTCAACACCAGTTGCCCCGGTGTGAATTGTCTCGAATTGACTCTTTTGTTGAAGGCTTTGGACATCCTGTTCTGATAAAATTGATCATGGCAAACTACATTCAAACTTTTCCCGTCTATGAGGGCTAACTGCTCATAGCGACTCTTTACCCATTCTGCATCTTCAAGTTCCGCTTCCTGTATAATCCTCAGGGAAGGAATCTCCACCTCGGCTAGAATGACTACCTCGGTACCGTAAACCAACATATAGGGTCGCCTCAGTTGATGTGCAAACTATGGTACAGTATCCCAATAAAGAAAAGGATAGCTTTTCATGCCACTGTTTGTGTTTTTCTATCATTTTCCTTAGTATCTTCTTGATTTTCTTATTGGCCGCTTCTACAGCTCCATTCATCTGAGGTCTGTAGGCTGTAGAATTCTTGTGCTTGATCTTGCACGTCTCACACATTGCTTTCATCAAATCGTTGTTAATATTGGAACCATTATCAGCGATGATTGACTCTGGGATGCTGAATCGGCAAATGATACGGTCGCGTACAAAGTCTGCCAAAACCTTCTTGGTTACTAGAATGAACCTGTGCCTGTTTGATGCGGCAGGCTCGATAGGTCTAATGATATCCATTCCCCAAGTGGCGAACGGCCATGGTGATCTTTTTGCATTGAGCTTGTTAGGAGGCACCTTTATCATGTCTGCATGAATCTGGCAGCGATGGCATTTTCGAACATACTGGATGCAGTCCGTCTCCATAGTCATCCAGAAATAACCATTTCGGAGTATTTTCTTAGCTAAGATGAAACCATTCATGTGCGGGCCACAGGTCCCTGCATGAACCTCCTCCAACAACCTGGATGCTTCCTTTGCTTCGACACATCTTAGTAATCCCAAATCGGGAGTCCTCCTATACAGGATTCCTCCGCTGTGAAAGAAGTGATTGGACAACCTCCGTAGTGTGCGCCTCTGAGTAGGGTTTGCAAGTTTTGGGTATTCTCCTGTTGATAGATACTTCTTGATGTCATGAAACCATGGTTTTCCATCTGCTTATTCCTCGACCTGGGCACGGTAAGCTGGTTGATCATGAATTTTTACCAAGATAGGGTCTAAAGTTCTTATCCGGATGCTGAATCATGGATGATAGAGTGGCCAATGCATCGACGAACTCATTCTGGACTCTGGGGACATGCTGGAATTCTGTCTTTATAAACCTCTTCCTCAATTCCTATACATGATGCAAATACACGAGTATTTTGGAGTTCTTGGTTGCCCATTCTTCTCGGACCTGATGTATGAGCAAGTCGGAATCCCCGATCACTAGTAATTCCTGAACGTTCATGTCAACGGCCAGCTTGAGCCCTAAGATGCAGGCTTCATACTCGGCTATATTGTTAGTGGATAGGAACCTGAGTTTGGCGGACACCGGATAATGCTAGCCTGTGTCTGATACAAAAACTGCCCCTATGCCAACTCCTTTGAAATTTGCTGCTCCGTCGAAAAACATTCTCCAGCCATCATAGGATTCTGCAATGTCTTCTCCTATGAAATAGACCTCCTCGTCGGGAAAATACATTTTTAGAGGCGCGTATTCTTCGCCCACGGGATTTTTAGCAAGATGATCTGCCAGTGCTTGTCTTTTGATCGCTTTCTGGGTCACATAGACAATATCAAATTCGCTTAGTAGGATTTGCCATTTGGCTAGTTTGCCCATGGGCATGGGCTTCTGAAAGATGTACTTTAGTAGATCCATCCTTGATATGAGATAAGTGGTATAGGCACAGAAATAATGCCGCAACTTCTGAGCTACCCAAGTCAGAGCATAACAGGTGCGGTCTAGCAGGGAATACCGAGCCTCGTACGGGGTGAACTTCTTGCTAAGATAGTAGATGGCTTGATCCTTTCTCCCTGTTTCATCATATTGTCCTAAAACACTACCGAATGCCCCTTCGAGTACCGTAAGGTAGTGCAATAGCGGTCTACCTGGTTTAGGTAGAACCAGAACTAGCGGCATTGACATGTATTCCATGATTCTATTGAAGGCCTTTTGACAATCATCAGTCTATTTAGTGGCGGCATCCTTCTTCAACATCTTAAAGATTGGCTCACAAATGACAGTGGACTGGGCTATGAACCAACTGATGTAGTTAAGTCTCCCCAAGAAACTCATAACCTTTTTCTTGTTCTTTGGCGATGGCAATTCTTAAATGGTTTTAACCTTTGATGGATCCAGTTCTATTCCTCAGTGACTTACGATGAACCCAAGCAGTTTTCTCGCGGGAACCCCAAATGCACATTTTGTGGGAATCAATTTCAGGTTGTACCTTCTCAGTCTGTTGAAGAACTTCCTCAGATCTTCCATGTGCTCAGTGGCTTTCTTGGATTTGATGATGACATCGTCTACATACACCTTGATCTCTTTGTGTATCATGTCCTGGAAAATAGTAGTCATGGCCCTCATGTAGGTGGCCCCAGCATTCTTTAATCCAAACGGCATCATCTTGTAACAATACATCCCCTATGGCGTAATGAAAGCCGTTTTCGCCGCGTCTTCTTCGTTCATCCATATCTGATGGTAACCAGCAAAACAATCAATGAATGACTGCAGCTCGTTCTTGGTGCAGTTGTCAATCAAGATGTGTATGTTCGGCAAGGGGAAGTCGTCTTTCAGACTGGCCCGGTTGAGGTCCCGATAGTTGACACAGACTCTGACCTTCCCATCTTTCTTTGGCACTGGCACAATGTTGGCCAACCATGTTGGATACTCTACTACTTTGAGGACCTTGGCTTTGACTTGTTTGGTAACTTCCTCCTTGATTTTCAAACTCCTGTCTGGCTTGAACTTTTTGAGGTTTTACTTTACCGGCGGACATGTTGGATCTGTTGGCAGTTTGTGAGCTACAATAGAGTACTGAGGCCGGTCATATCATCATGTGACTAGGCAAATATATCCTTATATTCTTTTAAGAACTCCGTGTACTCTTCCTTTTTTGATGGTGACAGGTGAACACTGATGTGCGTTTCCTTGATATTCTCTGTATCCCCCAAGTTGACAACCTCAGTTTCGTCTAAGTTAGACTTAGGCCTATTCTCAAAGTCCTCAACCTCTTTAATGACCTCTTCTGAGTCTGTATCCGTTTGTTGTGTTATCTCGTCACATGTCACATTCGTCGGTTCATCAAAATAAGTAATAGTAATACTGTATAAATAAAGTAAATAATAGAGAAAATAATAAGAGCGAGATTTATAAGAAACTGAAATACTTTGATAAATTCCATAATTGTTTTGAACATCAGATCTCTTTTCGAAATTTAAAGAAAATACGAAAAGGAAATCAACTAGCGAAAAAGTAAAAGATAATGCATAGTGCTTTGTTCAGCCTTGCTACCCCGAAGCTTTCCTGGCCATGGTGGTTCTGATGGACCGGTTGTTGAGATGCGCTTCTTGGCTCAGCTTGTATGGAAGGGCCTTCCTCCCCTTCCTCCTCAAAAATGACACAATAGTCCATATCTTCTTCCAAGAACAGATTCTTCATTGTCGCTAATGTTTCATCTTCCTCTAACCCATATATGATGTCTGTTGGCTGGAAAGTTTGTTCCAAGCGGGGTATCGGGTGCTCCAGCGAATAGTAGGGGTCACGCCATGGTGGCGACCAGTTCTGGAATTCTTCCCAAGTATATCCATACCCTAACCCGAAGGTAGTGACATGCTTCTTCAGTTTGATAGGCTTAGTAATTCCCTGGAGGTTCTTGCCGAGCCCCTTTCCAGGTTCATACCCACTCCAATTCAGTATATTTTCTATCTTGTTATCCCACCACTTATCCTTGTCCATAGCATTGACTCGCTCAATGTGATAGTAGGTTTCCCCACCTAACTTCCTTCTTCCTCCGATTGCTGGGATGGTCTGACGACTGTATATGGGGTTAATACCGTCGCCATGAATGATCACCTCTTGGTGATTCCACTCGAGCTTCACTGCCTGGTGTAGGGTTGATGCTACAGATCCAGCAGTGTGGATCCAAGGCCATATCAGTAGTAAGTTGTAAGATGCTGGGATGTCTATTACTTGAAAATCAACGTCGAACCAAGTCGGTCCTATTTGTAGACATAAACTGATCTTCCCAATAGTGGACCTTTGAGAACCATCGAAAGCTTTAATGTTGATAGCCCCATCCTTGATTTCAGGTAGACTCTTCCCCAATGTTCCGAGGGTTAATAATGGACAAATATTGAGGCTGGACCCTCCATCAATCAAAGTCCTAGTGATGAAATAGTCCTGACACTGCACAGTGATGTGTAACGCTTTGTTGTGGTTTAAACCTTCAGGGGGCAACTCATCCTCATGGAAAGTGATTTTATGACTCTCCAATATCTGCCCAACCATGTTTGCCTCTCTCCTCCAGTTATGTTACTGGGTACATACGCCTCGCTTAGTGTCTTCATCAGGGCATTCTTATGTGTCTCGGAGCTTTGAAGTAGAGCTAAGATGGAGATCTACGCTGGTGTTTTATTCAGTTGATCAACAACTGAGTATTCTTTTGCCTGTATCTTCCGCTAGAGATCATTGGGCTCAGTTTCAATAGGTCGTCTAGAGGCCTACTTACTTGATTTAACTAAGTGCTCCGGAGTATAAATTATGTCCGTCCTGGTCATACATTGTGCTGCAATTGCTTCTCCAGACCTAGTTTTCCCCTTCCTTCTCGCCTCGGCAGTGTAATCCCAAGGAATGGCATGTGTATGGAATAGTGTCATGGCTGACATTGCTACAAGAATGGGTACTCTCGTTTTGGGAGGTAACATAGCAACTTCAAATGGTACAGGTGCCCTTGGAGACCCAAACTCTACCTCAATTGGCTCTACGGTCATTGCGGAGGACGGTGTTTCAAGCTCTAGAGTCACGGACATGTTCACTTCAGCATCCCTAGAGGGCTGGATCTAGACTACAATTGGATTCAGTATGACTGCTGGTTTCTTGGGCTAGTCACCTTCGGCAATTAATCCAATCGACCCTTTGGGGTCCCAATCATCTTCTACCTCGATCATGTGCACTCCTCCACCCTTATGATCAGGCAGGGGATTATTGCGAACATTGGGAGCAGGCTCTTTTGCCATGATGATCTTGTTGTCAATTAAAGATTGGATTTTGTCCTTTAGAGAACGGCATTCATCAATAGTATGCCCCTTCATGCCGGAATAGTATGCACTGGTTTTGTTCGGGTTGACCCATTGGGAAGGATTTTCTAGAGTTATGGCAGGAATTGGGGTGACGTAACCGATAGCTTTGAGCCTTTCATATAGCTGGTAGATTGGCTTGGCGATGGCGGTGTATTTCTTGGAAGGTCTACGGTTGAAGTTAGGACGTGGTCTAGGGAAGTTTTGGAAGGCGGGAGGTGATTAATGATGAGAAGGCTGAGAACTATAGGCTTGGTAGACGGGTGCAGGTTGGGAATATCTTGGTAAGGTAGGTTGATATGTGGGAGATGAAGATGATTGGTAAGTAGGTGGTGGAATTTGGTAAGAGGGCGGAGGTGCTTGGTAATTAGGGATAGGTTGATATGTGAGAGGAGGTACTGGGTAAGCTTGGTATTTTACTAAGGATTTCATTCTCTGTGCAACCATCACGGCACTCACATCTTTTTTCTTGGACGTGCCACCCGACTGTAGAGCCTTGTTGGTAGCCTGCAGTGCCTCAAAATTAGTTACCATACCACTTTTAATGCATTCCTCGATCCTCTCCCCTAGCTTTATGATGTCGGAGAATTTCTGGCCTTCAATCAGTATCAACCTCTCATAATATTGTGGGTCCTGAGCTCGGACAAAAGACATGTTCATTTGTTCTTCTTCTAAGACCATCCTGACTTTAGCAGCTTCTGATCTCCAACGAGTAGCATACTCGTGGAATGTCTCTATAGGTTTTTTCTTCAAATTCTGGATGTAGAAGACATCTGGCGCATTCTCCGTATTGAATCTGAACCTATCCATGAAATCGGACGCCATTCTTACCCAACTTATCCACTTCTTGGGATCTTGGTTAATGTACCAAGATAGCGCATCACCTTTCAAACTTCTCATGAAGAGCTTCATGTGAATCTTTTTATCTCTTCCGATGCCGACCAGCTTATCACAGTATATCCTCAAATGGACTCTGGGATCTCCTGAGCCATCAAACATCTCAAACTTTGGAGGTTTGTATCCTTCGGGAAGTTCGACGTCTGGCTGAATGTAAAGGTCCTCATAATTCAACCCCTCAATACCTTTGTTTCCTTCAACACCATGGACTCGGCTAGTCAGTTTCTTGAGCTCTACGGCCAGGTTCTTGATGAGAGAGTCTTTTCCATTAGACTCCGGTGTGCTTGAAATAGGTTAAGTGTATTGTGGCATGGTTTCCACATAGATGGGAGTATGGTGGGGATGATCATTTAGTGGTTCGGGAATGAGGAGCGGGGTATTGTTTGAAGTGTGACAAATGTTGCAATTTTGATGGGGAGCGGGTTGTTTATGTGGTTTCGGGATGTTCTGTGCAGGTATAGGATTTTGAGCATTTGGAAAGTTGACGTCTGGGGTAGTGAGGGAGAATGAAAAGCTTGCCAAGTTCCGAACTTGGTCCAGTTCTTCTTGAAATTTCAGTAACTTCTGTTTGAGCTGGGGGCACTTTCTTTGGAACCCTGAATACCCTGAGGAACATCTACCCTTTCAACCGAGTTCTCCTTCCTGATGCTGTTCAAGTCTTCATTTTTTCTTTGTTCTTGTTTCTGATAGGACTTGGAGGAGGAAGAGGCGGAGGGACCTTAGATCTTGTGGAGTAGGATGATGATGCTAGAGTGCATGAACTAACCTTTTGGGGAGGGGAATAAAACAAAAGTAAAAACAAAAGGTAACAAGTTAGTACGGATTCTGAGGAGAAAAATATTGCAGTATTTAAACACATATTGCAAGAATATAAATCGTTTCTTAATTTGGGAGCCTCGTTGTGCCCAAGGTAGGCCTAGCGACAAGTTGATTTGGAGAACTTATAATGCTAAATGCCTCATTTTATTGATAAAAATAAGATGAATCCCAAAATGACACTAAAATTACAGAAAATAAAATGTCACTAATGGCCATTGGCCTTATTACATTAAAGTAAAGGAAAGACTCCTAACTACTTGGTCCCAGAGGGACCTTCCCCAGGTTGAATGTTCTCGTTGATCAAATCCTCCAGCTCGTGCAGATTTTCCAGTAAAATGCCTTCATCGGGCGTTCTCCTTCACCTTCCTCGACATTTTGACAGTCGGTAACTCTTTTCCTCACTTTTCCTTCCAACTCCAGCAGACTGTATTCTAGATATTCCAGCTTCTCACTAGCCCTGGTGACTTTCTCTTTCCATTCATTGATTAAGTCACTTGATGGGAGATTCCTTCCACCAGGTGAGCAAGAGGGAGGGCATACCGAAGTCGGGGACCTTGTTCTCCATTTTCTGCAAAACAAAAGAGTTAAGACCCTACCCCCACCGGACTCGACTATTAAATATCAATAATTGGCATAAGCAGCATTTAGTTCTCCAAATAAATGCACAGACGAAGTGGTGTCCGTTTGGGCTCCAAGAAAACCCGATGGACTTTGGACAAGGCTATCTTAAAGAGTCATTATGTGGACAACATAACTGATTCGACTAGGTTTGATAGTGATGCATGCACAGTTAAACAGAATAAGGTTTCTATGGGGTATTAGACCGATACCCTTGAGCGGAAAACTCAAGAGGGAAAGGCACGGAACCGTCTACTGCACCGCTAGTCGACTTGTTTTATCGCAAATATGCCTTTGTCAAATTTAGGGGGTAATAATATCGGAAGAGCGCAATCACTCATTATAAGCATTACTATGGTATTTGCTTGGCTCGAATGGAATATGATGTTGAAGATGCAATTACAAAAATAAAAAAAATTGTCACATATTTTCACATTCATAATGATTACAATAATTGCTCAAAAATTACAACGGTATTGAAGGAAATTAGTAAATAAAAGCGTTAAAGGAAAAGAAACAAAAACCAAGTTAGTTTCGAATAAAGACATTAAATAAAGCGATAAAAGATAAAAAGAGCAATAAAGTCACATATAACATGAAGTGGTAAAAGCCTAAAGAAAGTCCTTAGTAGAGTCGCCATGCTATCGACGCCCCCTTTTCCTCGCGAAATCGGGTTTACAATATTTGGAAAGACAACTCTATTCCCATTTGGGAATTGGGTTTTTGGATTTAAAGAGTCGCCACCTAATGATTAAGTGCATTAGGACACTAAGAGTTTTGAGTTGGAAAACCAGAGTTTGGGTAAGGGCAAGAAATTATCTCGAGGGGAAGGTGTTAAGCACCCCTCAAGATCTACTAGTGTGGTTCCCGGTCATGCTATGTTGTGACTTTAAATGCAAATAAGTATACAAATAATTCAACACATAAGGGATGCAAATAGGTACGTAACAAGCATGTTGAATTTAAGGTCTAAGTGATCTCATATGTTGTTTAAGAAAATGCCCAATTGCAGAAATTTAAACAAAAGAAATGAATAAACAGAAATTTTGAAAAGAAGAGAATAGTGCAGTAAAAGAAAAGCATTTGGTGACTGAAATGAGATATAGAATTTTATTGACAAAATAATAACAAAGTTACATAAGGGGAAGGGGTCCTAGGTTTGTGAAACACATGGATCATCCACACAACATCGGTAGCCAATCGTACGCATGGTGTTATCGCGTGATCATCATCTCCATGTCTACCCTTCCCACCTCGTTGAGGTATTAAGTGCGAAATAGTATCGTTACCTACTGCACGCTATCACCCGTCCCTCCTATCAGTCTCAGAGGCACTTAGGACTACTAATCCTAAAAAGGGAGGGAGTTTGGATTTTCAGGGTTTAAAAGAATAAAATTCTAGCGCGACAGTCAAAACACACAAAGCAGTTAATGGGGAACTAGTAGCAATTAAGGGCCCAAATAAGCCTCCTCATTTAAAGAAGCAACTTATTTGGCACGACTTACAAATACTGGTTAGGTCTTTAGTTAAAATTAACGTAGAAACAGTTGATTTACCATATATTTACTAGATAGGGAGTCCAAATTAGTTGTAGCTGTCAAAAACTGACATAGTTGATTAATTACTTAACTATTTGCCTATGTGTTAAACGGGACCTATAGGCATGATATCTATTAATGGAGGAATAAACTGATTGCAAAAAGAATTGTTGGTTGTAAGCTCTGCGAGTGTTAAACGAATTACCACTCATTTTAAACTTAGGAGCGAATGGGCGATTCTGATTTAGTTGATAACTCCTATAGGCATGCTCTCTAAGCGTCACTGATTTTATCGTTGTTCTTTCATGCAGAGATCCTATGGACAGGTCATCTATATGTAATTATTATTTTAGCTCGTATAAGCAGATTTACCTAGTGACAGATGCAAATGCAAAATGCAGGAATTCCTATAGGCACATTATCTATATAATATGCAGAGTTCCAGTAACGATTTATGGGCATGGTATTTATACGAAGTGAAGAGAACTTATGAGCATGGTATCTATGTGAGATGCGGAGGTTTGAAAGTAATAACTCCTAAAATATGGTATCTACATCAAATGATGAATCTTGAAGGTAATAATCCCTAAAACATGGTATCTACATGAGGTGATGAATTCGAAAGTAAATAATTCCTAAAACATGGTATCTACGTGAAAATGCAGAATTTGAAAGTAAATATCCTAAAACACGGTATCTACCCCTTTTGCATGCATTCAATCCCATCCCTTTCACTATACACCCCCGGTAGTTATTACAAAATTTATTACAGACCAAATGAATCAGGGGAAAGAATAAAAATACATCACTGATTACATCTACATCTATTCAGCCTAATCCAGACTTAGAGTCTAACAATATGAGATAAACCAACTTGTAGGATCGGATTTTCCAAAGCCTTTCTCTTATTTGGGGATGTGTCAAAGTTCAAAGGAACTTCAAGAGTTCCAAGCAATGCTTACACCCCAAATATCATTGCAGAATTAGATTATAGTGCAGTGTGGAAGGGCCAGCCCTCAAATATCCAAGTTTAGAGGGAATTCAAGGTCCCAAGGCAAGGATAGGAGGGGGGCATAACTTAGAGACTGGGAGTAAGTGTAAGTGCAATGAAAGGGAATTAGGGGGAGCCAGGGCAGGCTGATGGTCATGCCCAGCAATTAGGATGCTGGCATACCCCTAACCAGCCTATCAGCCTTAGAATTTGGGAGTTAAGACCTTGTTGAAGGTCAGGTTCAGCCCTGGACAGCAATTGGGATGCTGCCAGGCCATACCTTAACTCAGAACACATAGGGGAATGAGGGTATGGGAGCAATTGTTTACACTAGCAGCAAAAAATAACGAAAGAACATGCAAACACATATAGATACTTTAAAATTAACTTTGCAGAGGATTGAAAGAAATCATGGATATAGGGACTGTAAATAAACACATTAGAAAGATAATGAAATTAATTTTAGAACGTTCAAAGAAGCAAGTAAGGAGAAACAGTAGCCTTATGAAAGCCAAAGTGCAGTCAAGAAGCTAGAGTATAAGTTTAGAAGAGAGTTGTGATTTCTGTATGCTTAATCGTGTTTCTTGTGAAAGAGAGTCGTGTATTTATAGTGCAGAAAGCATGCCAAAATAAGGTAAGAAAAAAATTGAAGACTGATTGTAAATCAATTGCATAAGACTCCCTTTAATTAAGGGATTCAAATTCAAAGGGGTATATAACAATTAAGGAAGGGAATTAATCAGACAGTTGCGCAAAGCATGCAATTGAGGGCAAATACATAAAGGTTCTTTAAGGACAGGGTCTTGACAATAAACGATTTGTGCAAATAAGGCAAGGAAGTCAGTTAACAGCCAGGAAATCAGAGATCAAAGATTTGGTATGATTGAACCAAGTCAGAAAAAGGTAAAGAGAGGCTTTACTTAAAAAGAATCAGTAGCAATCAATTAACCCAAAAAAAAAGGATTATGATTCGAACACAAGTTGGAAAACCTTTTGAAGAAAGATTTTAACACATATAAAAGGGGTTGCTATGCTAATCAAAAGAGTCTAGTATAGAAGAATTCATACACAAAAGGATTCAAACTCAGTACATGGATCCAAAGTGAGTTTGAGAGAGTCCAGGGCTCAAATTGAACCCTAGTCCAAACACACAAGACCAAACTCGCCAAAAACCACAAATCCTAGGGTTTTTGACTTGAATCAAATGCAAAAAAGAGAAAACAACCAGATACAGTAGAAAGTTTAATGCAAACATAGTCAGGGAATTAATTCGAAACACAATGAGAGTAGAAGAAATAGTAAAGGAAAATATGCTTAAGCAGGCATAGTAAGAACACTTAATGAACATGGTAGGGAAATACAGTAGGCGAAGCATATCAAGTCATAGTGGAAGGCATGTAGCAGAACATAGCATGTGAAAACATAGCCTAGAAATATAGCATGTGAAAACATAGCATAGAAACACGGTTGAAGGAAGAACAAAATACAGCAAACATAGTAGCAGAACATGTGTAAAAAAAAGAAAACATAAGAACATATAGAGACAAACATACACGGAAAAAGGAGAAGAAAAGTCGGAAAACACTTAAGCATTTTTTCAGAAACCCTAAATTAGAAAGAAGTGACTTTAAAAGTAAAATTTTCAAAGAAAAGTTGGGAAAACCTTTTAAAAACTCAAAGTAAAGCATGAATACACACAGATCTGAAGAGAATCACAGAAAAACTCGAACAACTAGGGTTTCAGGTGAACCCTAGAATGAGAAAGGATTCGAAAATGTCCGATCTAAGTCGGATAAGACTGGAAACAGGCTCAGGAGGCTAAGATATTGCGGAGCCAGGTCGGAGATGGCCGAAAACCTCAAGTCGGCTGAGGTCTGGGTGGGACCTTTGAGGTCTAGCCTCAAAACTTCAAGTACCAAGCACACAAGACCGATAGGAGGTGAGTATGAGGGTTTCATGGCCTGAGAAGCCATGAAAACCAGCGAGAATCGAAGGGATTAGGGTTTGCTTGGGTGGCGGTGACTAGGGTTTGCAGAGAGAATGGGAGAGGAAGGAGATTCAAGGGCGACGGGTAGAGGGAAATGAATTAGGGTTGGTGGGCTTGGTAAATTAAAAAGGAAAGGGTGTCTTTGAGCCGTTGATCTTTTAGATCAACGGTTGTGATTAAAATAGAGGGTCCGGTCGGGTAATTTAATTGGGTCAGGGGTTGGGTTGATTTTAGGAATTAGGCCGGTTAAAACTGGGTTTAAATTGGGTCAATTGGGGGCTTTCATGTGGCTATAATTGAAATGCAGATGGACTATATATTAAATAGCCAATTTCTCCCCCTTTAATTTAATTAAAATAGTTAAAATAACTTTAAAAACAAATTAAAAGCACTAATTGATTAATAATATATAAATATTAATCTAAAAATTCTGGGATCAATTTTAAAATTGTAAAATACTATTAATCGTAATGTAGACGATAATTGTAATTTTATGCAATTTAGCCTAAAAAATATCAAATAAATATATAAAAAATATGAAACAATTACCTTAATTATATTGTGCTATAAATATGTGTATGGAAATAAATTACTCACCAAAATAATAGTTTTGGCAATAATTATTAGATTTTGTACTGTTAAAACAAATAATAAAATAATTTTAAAAAGCTTTAAAAATTAGAAAAAATGTCAAAATTCTTGGGCATACTTATATATGCATGTACATGATATTTTGAGAATTTTAAGTATATAAAAATCGATAGGGAAAAATTAGGTATCAACAAGGTGCTATGTTGGTTCCAGTTTGAGGCGTGCGAGTGAATTAGCTATGGCTCGAGAAAAGGAAAATGTTGGCAAAGGTTATATTATGCTTCATAGGGTATGAGAATCGCGAAATGTCTAGAGTTGTTGTTGGTAAAGAATGCTCGGTGCATAGAGCAGGAATTTGCTTGGTTGTATTGGGATGAGGACCTCATTTTGCGGTGTCGGAATGCCAATGCAGCACGAGTGGTTCTGTTCGTTAGCTCAGGTAATTTTCACTTTGAATAAGAGTGAATGACTTTCGATAATGGTTCTAATGTGTTCAAGATTCTATAGGGAACAATTGGGTATCTTAAGGTTATGCATGTGGTTAGAGACTGTGTTTTCATTGGAAGAGGTCAAGACTTGTGGTATTTTTATGTTAATTATGGAATTTTATGTATCAGTAATAGGAAAGTAAAGGTGACGGATTTAGATTCGCAGGGAGTTATTCAGAGTAAAGTATCTTGGAATGCGATGTTTTTTGGAATATTTGAGAGAGTATTCAATGGCTTATGGGTCTTAGACAGTGTGGTATTGTGCTTGGGTCTCGTAAGGTAAACCTGGGTTGAGAGATTGTGGTACTACAGCAAGAGGGAGCATCAAGTTGAAAATGAATTAGAAGGAAATTTAGATAGATGGAGTAGCTTGATAGTAGACCGAATCGGTATGGTAAGGATATGATCAATTCTTTATATGTGTTCGAGGTAATGGGTTCTTACAAGTATTTTGCAGCAATGCTCATGGGTTTTGATGGGTTGCTTAGCTTGGCCTAGTTAGAAGGATTTAGTCATGGCAGTTTAATTTATGCAAACGGAATTGGGAGAGTTCTTATTGATCCCTACCGTGGTTGGAGAGGTGAATTTTCTACGAATATGAGAGACATGAGATGTGTAATGATATTTCTTCTAGATGGGATCAATAGAAGTTCTTGACTAGTTGAGTGCGTACATGTCTGTGGCTCGGAAGGGGGATAGAAGTTTTCCTGTTCTCCTTGGATGGTATGGTATATGCGGTATGTTGTGGAGAATCGAGATTTGCATGTACGAGGGTTCAGTTCAGTTCTGAAAGGAAGTTCATAAAACTCCTAGGCAACGGGTAGCCTCAGATGATTAAGGAAATGGTATTGTTGTTTGGAATTGATTTGACGAAAGTATAGGTTTCAGAAAAAGAGCAATGTGATTGAGTTGATGTCACTTCAGTAGTATTGCGGCGCTTTCAGGTTGGATAGACTGTTGATATTCGAGTTGCTTGTATGGCACATGGGAAATTTTAGAGTATCTAACGTGGAAAGATTGGGTATTAAAGGTGTGACATATATTCGGACGGCGAAATTGGGATTGGATATGGTGATTCTTGTGTCGTATGGACCTGGAGACAGAAGTTCTCATATTCAGGCTATGTTGTGAGTGTAGATCGTGTGTATCAGCACTATTTAGTGACTACCGAGATTTTGGAGGCCCGAGTGGATCTTTTTTTTTCTTGGTATGTTAGGCTTTGGATATGATATTGGGGTGTAGACTGGTTGTTTCCGTGTTGTGTTATTCTAGACTATTGCGATAAGATGGCGCGGATGGCTATGTCGGGAAATGCCATGGATTGAGTGGCGATGTTCACCGGATTATGTCCTGCTGGGGATTTTTATATTTCGAAGACCTAGCGGACGGCTGGGAAGGATTGCCTTTCTTATTTTGGGTCTTGTGAGTGAATGTTCTATCTTGAGTCGGCTTGGTTGGCTCCGAATGGCATTGTTGAGGGAGGCATTGATTTGACCGTAGTTAAGCTTGTGAGCACGTGATTTTTGCCCTATATATGAATTATTCCCAAAAATTCAAACAAAATGATTTCTTTCATTATTTTGCAATTTTGTGAATTTATTTAATTATTCGCATTTTATTTGTGCATTTTAATTCATATGGAAAATATAAAAAATACATTTTGGTATTTGCATTAAGGATCTAATTTCATATTTTAGGATTAATTAGTGGTTAAATTGTTTTTAGAACGTAATATGGAGAAAATAACAAAAATAGTCCACTTTTGCATTTTTAATTATTAATTATTGAATTGGTCGCGAAATAGGTTTTAAATAATTTTAGGAATTAAGTAGCTTAACTTTAAAAATATATTAGGTCTTTATTTTTATTTTTTGCATTTTTATAAAGTCAGAAAAAATAAAAAAAAATCAAAAAATGCAAAATGAATACAAAAATAGATAAAAGAAATAAAAGGAAAATAATTAAAAAAAAGGGTCTTAATTGGAGAACAAATTTGGGCCAAAATCGATCAGCCCAAGTGAAATACCCCAATCCAGGCCCAATTGTCACCCCAACCCGGTTTTCCCTATTACTCATCAAAACGACGTCGTTTTGGCGTCCTGCAATCTCAACCATCCGTTCACTCTAATCCAACGGCCCAGCTTCAATCTCAGACAATTAATAAAAGTGTCTGAATTTTTCATTAACCCTAAAAACATTAGCCATCTTCCTCGTACAGTTCACTGCCCTCCACCGTCGCCGCCGGCCGCAAATCATCTCCGCCAGCGGCGTAACTCCAACTGCCTCCAAAATTACACCAAATATTCTCCTCCACCTCCTTATCTCGAATCCATGCTTGGTTTCTTCGAACCTTAGCCAAAAGCCTCAAATATAGCAAACCCTAGGCGTCGCCACCGCCGCCCACGACGGCGCTACCGTCCAAAACATCACCAATTTGATACCAAACCATCTTCACTATCCCCTCTTCCCTAATCTATAATTGATAAACCTCAAATCTCCCTCAAAAACTTCAAAATCCAAATCACAGGATACGAGCTCGAAAGCCCAAATGGCCGAAATTGTCAGATTTTCGCTTCTTCAACTCTCTTCGTGGATTTTCGGCATATTTTGAGTCAAAACTTACATCAGTTAATGGTTGTATCGAAAGCCATTGATTAATGTGAGTTTTTGATCCATTTCAGATTCGTTGAGGTCCGGTCAAGTTCCTTTTGGCTGGTCGGAGTGCTTTCGAGTTTGACTCTTCGTTTTCAGAGACGGTATTTTCTTTCCCTCGGAATGTTAATTTCACCTTTTCTCATACCTCGGCCCCATCTGTTCCTTTCTTCTATTTTTCTCAGCCATGTTTCATTGACAAATCTATCTAAATAGTTTGCCAATCTATTGAGTCCTTATTGCTCGTAGTCTGCACTCGAATCTTGTTTTTCGCCATCTTTCGATTAATTGCTTTCATAAGTTAAACTTCTTAGGGTTCTGCTTGATTTTGTTTGATGTTATTTTGGTTTTGATTTTTGTCAAAGTGATGTTTGATTCCAGTTAAGAAATTCGTAAATTAGTGTTCGAGGTTTTAGATTTTGATTAGTTTAGTCGGCTAATGATTTGATCATTCTAGTTTCATAGTGATTGTTGTTATTAATTAGTTCATGGTTAACAGACATTAGTTGGTAATATGGAAATTAGTAGTTAGTAAATTTTGGACTGAAATTTGTTAATTGGTTAGTTTAACCACAATTATTTAGAGAGGTTGAGTCAAGGTACATAGTTAGTAACTTCAGGGAACTTCGGTGGTATTTGAGAGATTTAACAGAGGGAATAATTTCTGGGGGAGGTCACACGCGAGGATTGATTTCAAGTTTCATCTGGGGAAGGAGGCTAATTTAGTGGGGAAAATGAATGAAGTATTCTAGAAACTTCTATCTCCTTTCCTGCCTATAAAAGGCAGCAGATTTTGCCTTAACACACAAGTTTGGAGCCTTAGAGTTTCCCCCAAAAACAGTGTGCTCTAGTTTTTTTTCCAGATTTGAAAACTACAATTCAAAATTCAAAACCAAAACAATAGAAAACCTTCAAAAAAAAAGTACTGATCCATTAGACAATTCAAGTTAATTTTGATTTTAATTGTTGATTTCCATTCTTCTAGTTCTTGAAATTTCAGATGTTCATTAGTTTGATTTCGAGTTTGGGTCTGCTTGAACTGGTTTTGGATAAGTTTTGGGTTTGCTGAAAGTTGTTCTGGGGTTATTTCGAGTGAATGTGGGTTATTTTTTTCATTGCTGGTTGTTTGTTGATTGCTGAAGAAGTTATGTGGCTTCTGATCAAGTTTTAATTGCATTTGAGTGGCTTGTGGTTGATTGCCTGGGGGTTTACTTGGTTTTAAACTCTTCGTGGTCATTGAATTAAGTTCCTGGCTGATTAATATCTGCTTGTGGTTGTTGTTGCTGACTGACTCTGTTTCTTCTCAATTTCAAATACCAGGTACACAGCTTTGTCCTTGAGGATTACAAACTGAAGAATGAATTTATGTGACAATTGAAGCATGCAATATGATTTAGTTTCAATTTCTGAATTGTGTATTCGAGCATCAGTTCGTTGATGATATTCAAACCTTGATTTGTTATTATATTCACTGGGTTGTGATTGAATGATTTGGACTGTTAAGCTAATTAGACGTGTTCCTGGAAATGTGAGGAAATTTGTAGCCATTAGTACCTGTTTAGTCTAGAAGAATCAGAAACATTTGGATTTGCGCTTGATTTTGAAATCTAGTTAAATTTCAAACTGAACCGGTGTTGTGTTGCAACAATTCATATATGCGTTTATATGTAAGTGTTAATAACTCTAGGCTAATTGTTCAAATCATTAGTTTACTTGAATTGAATTAGGCATCATTAATTGGACTGATTTCATTCAGTCCAGATGGAATTTGAATGAGCATTGTTTCCTTAATTCAAATGTGAATATTGCTACTCTTTGATAACCAATTGTTGGAACAACATTATTAGTAGTTTGAATAAACCCAGCAAACCTTTGTGTAAGTAAATTATGGTTCTATTGAGTTTAAAGAGTCAGGTATATAACGGCCAATTCCCAGGCCTTTTGGGTTGCAGGCTACCGGATACGTAGGCCTAGGTCCAATTTTAATTTCTTTCACGTTTGGACCTGGGCCGACATTTGTGGCTGGCTAGTTTGGCATAGGTTTGAATGCAATTTTCCACTGATGGGCTTGTTTTGGAGCCCAATGTTTGGCTTGATACAGAGTTACCATTTAGTCTACTTCAATCCAATAACAAATTAATTAGGACCTTTATTTTGTTTTTTTAGAGACAAATAAAATTAGAAAACCATAGTTGTTTTTAGGTTTGCCCTTTTAAACAATAAATGAGATGAGCCTCGCCAAACAAAAAATACATAAATCGCGGGTCCCTCACTAAGTATTGTATTAATTTTTAGAATTCGGGACGGGCCGTTTAGCAAATTTCACGGCCTTCCCCAAAGATAATCACACGCTAGCTACTTTAGGCACGTTTTTAATAATTTTTCCTTCTTAAATACGGGTGTGCATTTTATGTGACGTGATCCAAAAATATATTTTAAACGACGTTCAATTTCTTAAAAATTTAATTAAAAGCAGTGAGTAATTTTTTAAAAAATTGCACAATAGGATAAGATGTATTAAATTCAGATTTTAGCCAAATATAGCAGTTGAGCGACCGTGCTAGAACCACGAAACTCGGGAATGCCTAACCCCTTCTCCCGGGTTAGTAGAATTCCTTACCCGGATTTCTGGTTTGCAAATATAATAAAGAGTCAAACCCCTTCCTCGATTCGGGATTCAAACTGGTGACTTGGGACACCATAAATATCCCAAGTGGCGACTTAAATAAAACGAATCCCGTTTCGATTGTCCTTTAATTGGAAAAACTCCTTTTATTATACCCTTCACGGGGTGTAGTGGCGAAAAATGAGGTGTGACAGCTCTGGCGACTCTACTGGGGATAAAAACCCAGAACTTTTGATTCAGGGTTCAGAATTCGAGCTTAGATAAATTGTTATAGTTGGCTTTATCTGATTTTGCTACATGTTCCATGCCTTATGTGCTAAATGTTTTACCGCTTTAATATTTGTTAAATTGTATATAAATTGTCGCGAATCCCTCCCTCTTTCTGAGTCTCCTACATCATGGAGAAGGGTGCACTTCGTGTAGCTTCTCTTCTGTTTAGAGTCTTTCCCAATTTAGAACGAGGTTTGGATAAGTTGCTAAGCCGGCAGAGCTTCTGTATCCCCGGTACGCTGCCTCCCCCTCGGCCCGAGTTGTCCGCTCAAGTAAGCCAGGTCTAGACAATGGACCTAGGGTTAAACCTAGAAGAATAATAACCTCATACCGGATCCCTAGTAGGACGCTTGTTTGCATCATGTGCATTTGACTTAGGGGACTCAACACAGGGGTTGGGTCCGTCTAGGACAGGTGACCCGAATTAAAGTGACCATCCTGATGCATCTTACGTGCTACTTGCACATTTATTTGCTCGGCTTCGCATGTTGACCGGCTTGTATACAATGAGTGAGAAATTGTGAAAAATAGCAGTGTTAGGACTAGTGAGGGTAATCATTTGTTTGAAAAAAAAACAATGCCCAACTAGTACTGAAATGCTGCCGGATTTTCAAAAAATGGAAAAAAAAGAGAAAAAGGAAATTTGAAAGTATTTGAAAAAATTGTTGTTCAAAAATAGCTTTGATTTTGGCCAATCGGCCCAAACTACGCTTGTTTGATTCTCACTGAATGTGAGATACGTAGGCAACCCTCATCGGGTCCAACCTCCCTTTTGCAAAAATAGCCGAAAGAAAAATGTCAAAATTTTAATTTTGTCATAAATAAAGTCGGGTGATGCCATTCTTGTTAAAATAAGCCGAATGTCCCCAAAGGGACGCCGGAAGACTGTTTTTGCAAGAACGACCACCCTTAGTCATTTTTAAATGGTTTGCGAGCACAACCTTAAAATCTTCTTCCCAGAAGCGCTGAAAGGCCATATTCGCAAAACCAAATTCTTGTCTTGTTAAATAAAGAATTTTGCAAAAATATCCAGTTTTCAAAATAAGTCATTTAAAATTCCCTTTTTAAATAAACATGCAGGATGACTTCAAGTAACATCGAAACCTTCTCAGTCCTGAGTGAGATCCCTTTGAAACTCCATATGTGGTGGCATGATCTAGGAAAAGGAAGCAGAGAGACTGTGGTCAAGATTTTGGGCGGTCTAGTTGATCTACTAAACATTAAACCGAGGAAAGATATCATTGAGGCACTAATACCATTTTGGGACCCGACCCGTAACGTGTTCCGGTTTTCAGATTTTGAACTCACACCTACCTTAGAGGAGATTGCGGGATATGCGGGTCTCAACGGGAATCTTCGAGGCAGATACCTACTGGCCCCGCGACTAGTAACCCTTCATAAGTCTTTGGATCTGTTGAACATTAGCCGGGATATTCAAGACCCGAATCTGGTAGAATGATGTTGTACATTGCATTTCCTATATTACCGGTATGGTAACCCAAAAGGTTTCGAGGAGCCTAACACCGGCTTGACACATGCCGGAAATAAAGACAAATGGGAGGCTCGATGGGGATTAGCCTTTATGGTATCCTTTCTGGGAGTAGTGGTTTGTCCGAGAAAAGATGGTCACATAGACCTCGGCCTGGTGGGGATGCTAGATGTTACCATGAAAAAACCTACTAGCACAGTGGTTCCTCTGATCATAGCAGAAATATATCGAGCTTTGACCAAATGTCGCGAAGGCGTGAAATTCTTTCAAGGTTGCAATTTGCTCTTACAGTTATGGATGCAGGAACACCTCTATCACCGCACCGGCTATATGAACTACGATTTAACCAGGTTGAGTTGTATTGCAGAATTTGGGACTCGGGTGACAGGTATTGAGTTCCCTGAGGGTACTGAGGCCTGGTCGTCGTGCCTAAGATCACTGATCGCAGATAAAGTTGAATGGGCTTATGGGTGGCTCCGTGTAACCGAAGTTGTATACACATCAGCGGAGGTCTCCTATATTCTTTTGATGGGCATCCGAAGCATACAGCCTTACACTCCTTATCGGGTTTTGCGACAACTTGGGAGATTCCAGGCAGTGCACAATGATGAAAACCTGAGAGAGCAAGTCATTGAGTTAGGCCCGAAGGCTGCATTTCCTAAAGGCAGAATCCGAAAGATATGGAATGAGTGCCGGTTCCTCGAGCCTAAAACCATAATACTGGACCAAGATAGAGGCGAGGTAGATCCTAAGTATCTGACGTAGTTTGGCAAAAGATTCCAAATCCCATAGAGACCCGCTAAAAGGCCGCACGTGCAGCAATTTACTGATGGGGTCCAGGTTTAATGGGATTGGCAAGCAAGGGAAAGGGAGTACTGAGCTAGAATAGGACAGTTGGAGCAATAGGTCTGGGACCTCCAATTCGACAAAAGTGTACAGGCTGCAGCCGACGAGGATGATAAAAAGAAATTAGCTCAGGACAACGAAGCACTCAAAGCCCAAATTAAATAAATGAAAATAGATGCCCGGAACCAAGAAAGAAGTCTATCTGATGAAAGGTTGATCAAAGGGTTAAAGAAAAAAATTTCAGACTACCAAGAAGAACTAGAAAGTTCCGAGGGAAACATGGCAAGACTCCGGGCGCAGTGGGCTAAAAAAACTGAAGAAAGAGCTCAAATGAGGAGAAACTACGTGGGGACCATCGCCAAAATGAAGAGAAAAATGAATACTATGGAAGAAAAGACAGCCCATCGGGATAAAGAATTTCAAGCCGAGATGAATCAGTGCCATAGGTTAATTGCATAGATGGAAAGGGAAATTAAATTTCTACAATATCTGCACTTCTAGGACTCTCAGGTGATACAGGCTCGTACACAACAAATAAGCCGACTCCTCCAAGAAAAGGGACGAATCAGGGAAAGGATCAGAAACATTGCCTACTATATTGTCATGAAGTGTCAGGCCGGCGAGCGAATGGGTCGTACCATGTCCTTTGCCTCAGTGATGATATTTGTTTGCCAGGTCATGAATGATTTAGATCAGTTGTAAAGGGGTCTTGCACACAGGCCCGCGGCGATGCCGAATGATGTTCTGCGGGCCCCAGGGTTTGAAGCATTGATGTATTCTTAGTTAATTGAGTCTGTATTTTTGCTTTTGAGTATGTTTTTGTCATTTCCTTTTCAAGAAAATAAAAACAAATAGTCTAGTAATTTTTGTCACCGCAATTGTTATTAATGAAAAGTTGAAAATTCTGAAAAAAAAAATTGTTTTCTTACTTTTGCATTTATTTGCAAGAACTACGCTCGGTCTGATTCATGTGAGGTCATGATACGTAGGCAATCCACGTAGGATTCGACCATAACCAAAGGAAAAAAGGAAAAAGGAAAAGAGACGCAAAACAACAAAAAGGCAAAAAGAAAAGAAAATAACGGAAAAACAAGAAAGAAAAGAAAATCAAGAAAGGAAGAAAATAGAAGGAAGAAGAAAAAAAAAGAAAGAGAAAAAAGAAAGAAAAAAAGAGGAAAACAAAAAAATAAGAAAAATAAGAAAAAAAAAGGAAGAGAAAGTTTGCAATTGGAAATAAGGAAAAGACGGGATGACGCATGCGACCGATCAAAAGCTGTTACCAATGTGTTAAATGCCCTAACACTAACATGGTGGTTTCATTTTGTCATGTCATTCCAGAAGGTGGTTGGTTTGTGGTTTTAAAGTGGTAACTCTTCTTTGCAATACAAGGACAAAAGGCAATGGCGAACGACAATAGAACTGAGTTGGTTGATACCGGTGCCCGACATCAGTTGGTTGAACGGGATAATGGGTTGGGTGAAGATGTGCGGATGTTAAGACAACACGTAGCATACATGTACCAAGCCTGGATAACTGGGAAGGCACCACCCCCGTCACCACCTAATTTTCCAGATGCTGCCCTTACCCAAGCTCCAAACACAACGCCAAATGATCCTCCATATTCCCCAGATACACCCGCTTATCACAATTTTCCCGACTACCCTAATAACTCCATCACTCATACTCCAGTTACATCTCCCCGAAATTACTCCCATGTCATATCCATTATTCCAAACAATGAATACCCACTCAAAGATCATAATACCTAATATCACCCCCCAGAGGGTTCCTCAATTCATACAAGAAGAGCTTCCGGGATGAGCAAATTCATGCTAGAAAAGAAAGGGTTACGGGAAGAGAAGAGCGAGATGGGGTACCCAGGAAGTTGAAAAGCACAGAACAGTCCTTCAGGGACAAGCGAAGAGTGAAAGGCCAGGGCAGCATGCCCGTGGGGTTCAAAGTACCAAAATTTAACTTGTACGATGGGCGTAGAGATCCGGTGGCCCACCTGGGGGTCTATTGCAATGAAATGAGGATTGTTGGGGAGAAAGATAACGTAATGATGGCATATTTCAATGAAAGCCTAACTGGGGCAGCCTTGGACTGGCATACCCGTTAAGATGTTGATAAGTGGCTTACATTGCGACATGGCTCAGGATTTTATCCGATATTTTCAGTGTAAATCGAGTGTTACATCAGACCGCTCCTCGTTATCTAAAATGGAAAAGAGGCCGGAAGAAAGCTTTAATGAGTTTGGGCTCAGATAGAGGGAGCAAGCTACTCGAGTTAGTCCTCCGATTAGCGAAGAAGAAATGGTCAAGCTTTTTCTACAGGCCCAGGGACCCACCTACTACAGTCATTTGATCCCGGCCCTGGGAAAGCCTTTCAATGATGTGTTAAAAATGGGGGAGCTAGTAGAAGAAGGAATCAAATCAGGCAAAATCGTGAGTTGTGCGAAAGCCATTCAGAACGTGCCAGTAAGCTTGGTTGGAAGAAAGAGGAATAGAAAAAACGATCTGATAGGTCTTCTTGATCAACACTTCCAGCCTCGACATCGTCCCCGTGGTTATCCTTGTGCACAGAACTTCCAAAGTCGCCCATCACAGTACCCAGATCCTCAAAATACCCAGCTACCCTCGTGAGCTTACCAAAAACACCCCGGATTAGGTTTTCGGCCCAATCCAGCATTTAAGAAGAAAACATTCACTCCATTGGGAGAATCATAAGCCAGTCTATTCTAGCAGTTAAGGACACTGGACATGTTAAAGACGATTCAGATAAAAGCGTCAAACCCTCCTCCAAAGAAGTTCGATATTTCTCAAAAGTGCGCATACTGCTCAGGTGCCCTGGGGCACGACATAGAGAAATGTTGGAATCTGAAGAATGCAATTCAGAAGCCTATTGATGTAGGCGAAATTGTCGTGCAAAGTCCAGATGTAGCAAACATTGGCCAAATTCCATCTCTTGTGCATAATGAGACGCATATGGTGGGTATGATTGATCATGAGAATGAGCCGGCAGAAGAAACCCAGAAGCAGTTTGCTCAGAACAACTTGATGGTGACTTGTGAAAATTCTAGCAGTCTTGGCGTGAAATTCAGTGGCTAAGACGTCGTGCTGGGTAATTGGGAAGACGCTCCATCTCTTGGAGTTTTGGTGGTTTATTTTGTTGTCATTTCTGTTGTCTGGGTTACTTCAGGGTTGTAATGCGGATATTGTCTTGGACTCAAACCCTTCTATCCTTTCACTTTGCCTTGTTCGGCTGGTCGTAGTAGCTTGTGTAGTGTTGTCTAGGTTTGTTCAAAGATTGTAACTAGTCTAGTTTTCTTATTTTGTTGTTTAAACCCTTTTACCGTCAGTCTAATGCAATTCTCTATTTCCCGCCATTTCCAGTTCATTTTATTTAATTCCCTTCTCCTTTTACAATTCTTTTCATGCTGGCTCTGGTGACATGACATGCACGTATCATTCTCAGCCTGGTTTTTAAATGTCAGTTTAATAATGAAGCAATGAAACAATGTTGACAATGTAAGGACATTCAAGGGAAATAAGTAAAGGCATTCTGAGATCACTTCAAGCCCAAATCAAGTGAAACTGGGGGCAGATAGAACATAAAGAAATACTGTTAAAAAGCATCATACTGCATCGGTTTGAAGCCAAAGGCAAGCTTGCCCAAGTTTACAGGGGGGCGTTCATGGTTCCGAGATCGTTGTCTAATGGTGCTAGGTAATTAACAAATACAGAAGGCAAATATGTGAATCAATCAAAAGGTATTATGTGTGTTTTCTTCAGCTTGTTTAACTGTGTAGTTTGTAATTGGCATGTTTTTGAGATTGAAATGATGAAGGCATTTTATTATGCTATTTATCCTTTGTTACCCCTTTGAGCCTCAGTTATTTTCTTGCATACCACTCTTTCGGGATCAATAATAATACTCGTAAGCCCGAGCGGGAAAAGTAGGTGGAGAAACAAGAGAAAAACAGTGAAAGAGAAAGGGAAAGAAAAAGAAATGAAAAGAAGAGAAAAAGAGAAAAAAGAAAAGAAAAGAGGGAAAAGAGAAAAGAAAGAAAAAACAAAGAACAAGAAAAGAAGAGGAGAAAGAAAAGAAAAGAGAAAAGCAAGAAAAGAAAAGAGAAAGAAAAGAATGAAAAGAAAGGAAAAGAAAGTGGAAGAAAGGAAAAATCACCACAACAAAAGTAGTCGCCTGAACTAAGTTTGACTTGATCCCGAAAGGGTACGTAGGCAGCCTCTCTCTGAGGTTTAGTCACACCAAAACAAAAATCCAAAAGTCCCCAAGAAGGAAACTGGGGCAGAAGTTATGGTTGTTGTGAGAAATCCGGTTCCGAAAGTTGTAATTTTTGAACCCGTGTTGAATTGTTTTGAGCTTTGATACCCTTCTTCCTATCCCCATCCAAAAGCCTGCATTACGGTCCAAAGAAAGACCTTCTAATCAGTCTTCAAGAAATGCCGATTCAAGCGGGCAGAGGTGAATCATATCAGGGGCAAGACTCCAGTCCAAACGAAGTAAATGAAGAAGGATAAAGTCTTGTTGATGAGAAACACCACGGGTACCCCAAGGCGATGAAAGATGAGAGAAATCAAAAATGAGAGAGTCTTATTGGTAAAACCTTTACAGGAACCATAAGGCGACGGTGAGACGAGAGAAAAACCAAAATGAGAGAGGCTTGATGATGAAAACCCTACGGGCACCACAAGTCAACTAAGGATGGTGAATCAGATCGGGCAAGCGAAGCATTGAAGCCCATTTTCACGGAGAAAAGGTACAACAAAAGCCGAACATCAAATTTTCTAAAACAGAGTAGGCTGCAGGTGCATGTCAAGGTCGTTAGAGTCAGTATCCACATCCAGTGGGTGCTACTATGTAGGTTTCTTGTTAGGAATCGTATCTTTCCATTATCCTCTACTCTATTCCTCCTACCTTGTTTTACTCCCTTGTCCTGAGACTATTTGGTTATAACAAGTGAGAAATGACTTCAAAATCTGCCACCAAGCTTTCCAATTAAACAAAATAGGAACTGGTGAACACATAAAGGCATCAAGTCAGGAGACAACAACAGGCATAATGATTTGGCCACAATCAACATACTTTGGATTCGTGTGAAATACAAGTACGTGGTACGTATCAATTCAGGAACAGTTCAACAGATGGAGGATGTTTTGGTGAACGGATCAGAGGTATTCTCCGTGTCAAAGGGTAGCAAAGGAAGTGGTTAGTCAATAAACAAGCAAGACCTTCGAGTGGGAATCAGTTATCATGACAAGTGAAGGAACAATAAACTCAAGGCCAAAGCCAGTGGTCAAGAAAGAACATCACATACACGAATCAGGGACAATAGACATGCTATGGGATTCATATGAGACATAGGGATTGGGGAGATGACAATTCATGCAATGCAACAAATTAGGGATATTGGGCCGCCTTCAAAGTTCAAGGCCACAAACCAACCATCACATTTTAAAATCACAGGTTTCCTTTGTTTGAAACAGGAACAAAACAGTGCAAGAAAGTTAGAAGAAAAGAAAAGAAAAGAAAGAAAAGAAAAGGGAAGAAGAGGAGAGCCGACAAAAGGGAAGTTTCTCAAATCTTTGCCCTTGCCTGTCTTGTTAGTGTGCACAAAATGTTGCCATTGCTCTTCACATTTTTTCCACCTAGGATAAAAGGCCTAGTCTGATGGATTTTTCTCCAAATCTAAATCTTAGTCTGATGAATCTTTCTCCTAAGATAACAGAAAACCTAGTCTGATGAATTTTCTCCTAGGATCTGAATCTTAGTCTGATGAATCTTTCTCCTAAGATAACAGAAAACCTAGTCTGATGAATTTACTCTCACCATCGTATCAATAGCTTAAGTAACAACTCACAAGTTTGCCCAGCCACCAAACTGGGGCAGAAAATTTTCTTTGTTTGTTTGTTTGTTTTGTTGCAGTCAGGAGCTCACCTGGAGTACAAGGGAATACTTTTCAAGCGTTGCAGTCAGGAGCCCAACTGGAGAACAAGGGAATACTTTTCAAGCTTCAGCAGTCAGACGCCCACCTGGAAAACAAGGAAAGTACAATTCAATTTTAGCTTTTAATTTATAATATTTGATATCATGTTGTACCCAGTCACCAAACTGGGGCAGAAAATTTTCTTCGTTTGTTTTTTTTGTTGCAGTCAGAAGCCCACCTGGAGAACAAGGGAATACTTTTCAAGCATTGCAATCAGGCGTCCACCTGGAGAACAAGGGAATACTTTTCAAGCTTCAACAGTCAGGCGCCCACCTGGAAAACAAGGGAAGTGCAATTCAATTTTATCTTTTAATTTTTAATATTTGATAACATGTTGTACCCAGTTACCAAACTGGGGCAGAAAATTTTCTTTGTTTGTTTTTTTCGCTGTCAGGAGCCCACCTGGAGAACAAGGGAATACTTTTCAAGCATTGCAAGCAGGCGCCCACCTAGAGAACAAGGGAATACTTTTCAAGCTTCAACAGTCAGGCGCCCACCTAGAAAACAAGGGAAGTGCAATTCAATTTTAGCTTTTAATTTTTAATATTTGATAACATGTTGTACCCAGTTACCAAATCGGGGCAGAAAATTTTCTTCATTTGTTTTTTTCGCAGTCACGAGCCCACCTGGAGAACAAGGGAATACTTTTCAAGCATTGCAAGCAGGTGCCCACCTGAAGAACAAGGGAATACTTTTCAAGCTTCAGCAGTCAGGCGCCCACCTGGAAAACAAGGGAAGTACAATTCAATTTTAGCTTTCAATTTTTAATATTTGATAACATGTTGTACCCAGTTACCAAACCGGGGTAGAAAATTTTCTTCATTTATTTTTTTGTTGCAGTCAGGAGCCCACCTGGAGAACAAGGGAATACTTTTCAAGCATTGCAAGCAGGCGCCCACCTGGAGAACAAGGGAATACTTTTCAAGCATTGCAAGCAGGCGCCCACCTGGAGAACAAGGGAATACTTTTCAAGCTTCAGCTATCAGGCGCCCACCTGAAAAATAAGGGAAACACAATCCAAATATTAGCTTTTAATTTAGATATTGGATAACATGATGTGCACAGTCACCAAACTGGGGTAGAAAATTTTCTTTGTTTGTATATTTTGTTGCAGTCAGGAGCCCACCTGGAGAATAAGGGAATAATTTTCAAGCGTCGGCAACCAGGAGCCCGCCTGGAGAATAGAGGCACATATTTCAAATTGTAGAAATCAAGCATCACTCGGAGGAATGGCAAAACATCCCCCGATCATAATGGAAGGCAACAACACAAGAAGTCCAGTGAAAAATACAAGTTCAAGGAAACACAAGAGCAAGTTTGAAGACATAGATAGGACCTTTTTGTAATTCATAGATCATAGCTTAGGCTAGCTTCTTTTTATTTTGACACGGTATAATAAGGAGGTCAGCGAGCAGTAGCAGCAGCAACAGCAATGAAATCACAGCTCCTGGTAGTCCCAGCTACCAAACCTTCCCGAACTATACTGACCTGATTCCTGTTTAGCCCAGGATATGTAGGCAACCTTTGAAGAAGGGTGCGGTCAACTCTTTCAAAAATGCTTCACACGAAATATTCGAACAGGCAAAAATCGCTCGTATTTGCTCACTTATCTTTGCCCGAAAACCTTTTATGTTTCCGAGCAAAGAGGGGCAGCTGTGAGCACGTGATCTTTGCCCTATATATGAATTATTCCCAAAAATTCAAATAAAATAATTTTTCTTTCATTATTTTACACTTTCGTGAATTTTGTGTTATTTTCTGTCAATTGTTTTCATTTTTATTTGTGCATTTTGATCCATATGAGAAATACAAAAAATACATTTGGCATTTGCATTTAGGATTTAATTTCAGATTTTATGATTAATTAGGGGTTAATTATATTAGAACAAAAATGAAGAAAATAATAAAAAATAGTTCATTTTTGTATTTTAATTGTTTTAATTGTGAATTCATCACGGAATAATTTTTTAAATAATTTTTAAATAGTTTAACTTTGAATTATATTAGGTCTTTGTTTTAATTTTTATATTTTTATAAAATCAAGAAAAATAAACACAAATGAAAATATTGAAAAATAAAAGAAGAAAATTAGAAGAAAATTCAGAAAAAAGAAATAAAAAGGAAAACAAGTAAAAAAAATGTGTGGCCTTAATTGAAAAATAAATTTGGGCCGGTTTTGCATTATTTTCGCCTGGCCCAAGTCGTTTACCCGCCCACACCAACCCAAACCCAATTGCCCTGCCCAGTCCAACTCCTTATCCCTTCAAACGACGCCGTTTTCGGCGTCACACAATCATGGCCATCAATCCCCTTTAATCCGACGGGCACAATTGATTTTTATATTTACATATAACTGTCAAAAATTAATTAACCCCTAAAAACAATCTTCGTCTTCCTCGTACGCAGCCCTGTAACACCACCAGCTCTGCCGCCACCGGCGAACGCAACCATGGCCTTTCACTCCCAAAATAACACCATGGCTTCCCCGTCTCATCCTATGTTCAAATCCATGATTCATTTCTCTCGAATATCACCCTAAAGCTTCGAATCTCAGTTCGAAATTTTTCCGGCCATGACTCAACTTCCTCCAAATCACTCCAAATTTACACCACTGAATTCCCTAACTTCCCTCGACCCAGATCCATGACCATTTTCCTTCGAATCCCACTGAAACCCCTCGAATTTGGACTTGAAATTTTTGGGCAAAACCCTAATTTCCCCAGAATCCTTCCAAATTGATGCCATGCAGTCTCCTCACTTTCCTCGTAAAGAATTCCCTGCCTGTGACGTTCAAATATCAGCAAGGCTAGTGAATTTTTTAGCTGTGCTAGTGAGTTTCAATTTCTTTCCCTCTTCTTCGTATAATTTTTCTCTATTTGATTATGTCCTCACATAGGTTAAATTCTAGTTAAATTATATTTTTTTTGTGCTTCGAATCATGCCTGATTGGTTGATTATTTTAGGTTTTTAATTCCTCCTATTTTTTATTCCAGTTTGAGCCTTAATGTGATTTTGTTCTGATTAGGTCTTGTTTGGTTTTTATTAATTCTGTTTAGTAGAGTTGATATGCTAGTTAATCATGTTGAGTTCAAATTGATCATGTTAGTTAAAGTTAGTTTAGTTTAGGTTCATTTGGATGTAGTCAGTTTTGAACTGAGGGTTTGGATCAATTAACTGAGGGCAAGTTAGGAAATTCAAAGGATAAGGATTCTTTCATTGACTAGGAACACCCTAGAATGTGCTAGAATTAGGGCTTGACTTTAATTTCAAGAGGTTATGGGTGCTAGCTTGTGTAACAAGTTAAAAAACTAAAGGACTAAACTGAAATTGAATAAGGACTTAAAAGAAAAATAAAAATCTGATGTTCACCTCTTTGGTGCCTATAAAAAGGTACTCAAATGCCTTGGTGAAGGAGTTTTTTCAGCCCTCAAATTCCCCTCAAACACATCACTCTCCCATCTCTTCAGATCTGAAGATTGAAATTCAAAAGGAAAAACCAAAAACAATAGAAAACTTCTAAAAAAAAAACAGATTATTGTTCCATTAGGATTTCAATTTTTAGCTACTGATTTGCATTCCTTTAGCTCAATTCCTAGTTGTTGAGGTTCAGAGGTCCATTAGTCAAATTTGGAGTCAATTTTTCGAAGGTTCAAGGATCTACTATTCTAGTTAGAGTTTTCTGGAAATTTCTGGTTCAAATTGAAGCTCCTCAGCATTTAGTCAATTGTGTGGGTCGAGTTTTTTTCTTCTTGTTGGGTTTTGGATTCTTCTCGGATTTGCTGCGTTGATTGTTTGACTATTGGATTTTGAATTCTCCCTGGGTTGTTGATTCCATCTCCTGAAGTTGTTTGCTGCTGCTGATCGCTCTTCTGCTGCTAACTTTCCTTCTATTCATTATATTTTCAGGTACTTGTCGTAAAACTCAGTACTATGTAGATCTCTTACTGGAAATGAAATGAAATTGAGGCTGAACCTCTCTTGTTGACTTGCGAATTTAGTGGCTCTATAATGTTTAGATAGAATTCTGTAATTTGATAGTTTGCTCATAGGCTGTATTAACTTTGGCTTAGTTGTATTACTTGTGTAGTGTAGTATAGTGTGAGATAACTTGATTTGTTTCTCATTAATTACAAGGAAAATAGGTCAAATGGTCTGATATTTTGTTGTGTTATTTTCAGTGATCCAATTTTAAAATCATGAACTGCTTGAGCAATAATTCAGTAATGCTAGTTTGAACTGCCCTAAATCAATAGGTCATTTTGAGCTCAGACTGCTGAGTAGTTTGTATGTAATGTAAACAAAAATCACCTAATCCAATTGATTAGCTTATTCATGTGAGGCTTATATTTATGATCAATGTTGTTAAGTTCAATCACCCTCCCCCCCCCCCCCCC